>CM068297.1:45142813-45321777 GCA_034768395.1 Linum lewisii
ATCTGCTCTGCAACATTTATCTGACTCTAACTCTGACTCTTGGTTCCTTCTATATGCCTCTCCCAGTTTCTAGACTTTGAAGCACAATCAGCAAAATGCAGAAGAGCATCCTGAGGAGTGAGAGCGGTGCAATCTCCGCCAGCTAGGGTGTTGACCCAGTTTGCAGATTCTTTGCGCATACCTCGAGTAAAGAATTCAGCCAGCTGTCTTTGTTCATACCCATGGTGAGGGCAGTCAAAGAGAAGAGACTGGAATTCATTCCAAGTGTCATATAGGCTCGCATCCTCTCTCTGAGTGAATCTTGAAATGCGGTCTTTATAAGCAGTTGTTCTTGCAGGAGGAAAGTATTCCTCAACAAAATCTTGAGCTAATGCCTCCCATTCAGTGTAATGACCTGGCGGTTTGCTGCTAAGCCATTTTTTAGCTGCACCTCTGAGAGAAAATGGGAAAGCTCGGAGATATAGCACATTCTTATTGAGATTCCCAGACTTGGAGGTGTCGCAGACAACCAGAAAGGTGGTTATGTGTGTGTAAGGGTTATCTTCTGGTCTTCCCTCGAATTGTATGTCCCTAGAAATTAACTCCAGGAGAGGAATCTGAATCTCATAGTCAGGATCATTGTCATTAGAGGGCACGGTGATGGGTGATCGAAGATTAGATGCACGTGGCTTACTATAGTCCGCAACACTTTTAAGAGTAACCATTGTGGTAAAGGAAGATGGAACGGATGTGATCTGCTTCTGTACCTGCTATGATCTACACGAGACAAAAACAAACACAACCGGTGTAGAATCGAAGTGTAATGGAAAGTGAAAGATGAAAAGGTAGAAGATTAAAAATGCCAACTCTTCTTTCAACGAAGTAGAAGAGTCCCCGGCAACGGCGCCAATTTGGTGAACCTAAGATCGTTGTTCGGGTTCAAACAAATAACTACTAATGCTAAGAAAAAGCTATAGCAGATCATATTCCAGGGGTTTCCTCTACTTCCTTACTCAAGGGTGTTGACAGTTTTAAATCAAGTTCAAACACAAGTTGTGCGTGGTGTGAGTTCCACGACTTCTATACTAAGAATGCAAAAATAAGAAGAAATGAAAAGTAAAACGAAGAAAGATTGAAGATTGATTAATTGACTAGAAAGATGACAGACAAGCTTAGACTTCGAATTCCCCTTAGATCACCAAGGCAACAGCAGTCACAGACCAGCAATTTTCGATTCTAGTTCATTCATTTCATAGACACCATCATAACTCCTGACCCTTAGGTTTAAGACTGGCGAACGTTCGCTCTATCCGATCTAGCTACCAAGATTAATTAGCCGCCCGGGTACGGTCACCTCTCGCAACGACTTAACTTAACTGGTGCAAATTCTAGTGATTAATGAGTTACTCTAGCAATGGATCAACCCTAATCGGTTCCTACGAAAAGCACACTCCAATTATAAGGTTGACTGTTCGATTTGGTGTTTTAAAGTAAAGCGAGCGTTCGCTTCTATCCTTAGCTTAATAAGAATCTAATCCAGGTGGCCAAACCAGACAAGAAACACAGAAAACGAAGAACAAACCAAACATGAACGATGAAACTGAATGAATTTCGAATCTAATCACCGCCGATCCGTGACCGCTTTAAGCCCTGGGTCACTTAGGGTTCATCTAATCTAAGCTACACGAGTTTATCTACTCATATTCAATACAGAAGAATCGAAGACAGACAAGAAATACATCTCAGATAGGAAGACAGAGAAGAACTGCAAAACCTAATTTTGATGCTTCTTGGCAGCTCAAATCTGCTGGATTTTCAACTCCTAGCACTGGCTCTCCGAGATGGATGGATGGCGTCACGATCCGTTCCTGCTCCTCGAACCCTATCTACTAGCCCTGTCTCTCTCTCTGTTGTCATTTGTGTGTGTGTTCAGTTGTTAAAAAAAAAGTCATGCCTGATATTAGCCGCCGAGTTCTCTATTTATATTAACCCGAGATTTTTCTGATATCAACTGGGATTTTCGCCGAAAATAGTAAAGGAATTTCAGCGAAAACTTCTTCATACTCGGACAATGGATTCTTCCATTTGTTTTCGGCGAACTCTCAAGGGTATTTTCGCCGAAGACTTCCTCTCAATCGGCCAGTGATTTCTTCTTCCATTTTCGGCGAAAACCAAAGGGTAGTTTCGCCGAAAATATATGTATAAACCGGGCAGGAATTTGGTTTGTACTTAATTGCCTCCTTTAATCGATTCTGGTTCAGTTCCTCGATGTTCCAATGCCTTGGACACGTCCTTGGTTACTTTATTCGATGGCAAAAACCTATGCTAACATAAAAACACTAGAAAACCCTCAAATAGACCCGAAACGGGCCAAGGTAACACAAATGGCACGAGATAGGGCAATCGATTGAATATCCGTTATTCTACCCTAAAAAACCATGTCTTACGCAAAGAAATGTCGCTTAAATGAGGCTGATAATCACGTCAAATTGAGTGTCATCATGGATAGAAAGAGATTGTATAATCACTGTAGACGGATACATCAAACCAAAATCCCTTGGTTTGTAGCAGGAGATTTCAATGCCTTCCTGCATTTGACTGATGCTTCTACTATCCCTGCTTCTTTGGACAGTATGGAAGCTTTTAGGGACTGTGTAAATGATTGTGAGTTGATGGAGCACAGCTCAAGTGGTCCTTATTATACTTGGATAAACAATAGAAAAGATGATATGATTGCAAGAAAGCTTGATCGGGCTTGGTTAACATTGCTTGGCAGCAGGCCTTCCCTATCAGTACAGTTGACATAATCCCTACCACTACATCTGACCACTGTGCTATCTTTCTGAAAAATGATAAGGATATGGAATCTTACCCTAAGGGATTCAAATTCTTCTCTTATTGGATCAATCACCCGGATTATAGGAAGGTGATATTGGAGGCTTGGTCAAAGAGAATAAAAGGGAAACCCTTCTTCAAGCTCTATGCTAAACTGCGTGCAGTTAAAGAAGGTTTAAAGGCCTTGAATAAAGATATGTATTCAGATATTCATATGAAAGTGTAGGATAAGAAGAGGGTTTTGCTGAAGGCAAAGGAGGAGGTTCTTTGTAATCCAAATTCTATAACTCTGGATATAATGAAGAAGGCTAATGAAGATTATATGCACTTTCGGGATGTTGAGGAGAGTTTCTTCAGGCAGAAGTCAAGGATACAGTGGATAAAGCTTGGAGATTCTAATACGGCTTTCTTCTTCAATCATGTGAAAAGTCGTTATGCAGTTAACACTATCAGGCAAATCAGAAAGGACAATGGGGAAATGATGGACATCCATGAGGATATTGCCAAAGTAGCTGTTCAGTTCTACCAGAAGCTCTTGGGGGAGAACTCTCAGGTTACTTTCCCTGACCTTAATGCTATTATAACTCATAAGCTTGATGTGAATGAGGCTGCGGGTTTAGAGAAAAATATTACAGCAGCAGAGATAAAGAAAGCTCTCTTTAGTATCCCTGATGATAAATCCCCTGGTCCTGATGGGTTTACTGCCTTATTCTTCAAAGATAGCTGGACAGTAGTAGGGGAGGACTTAATAATGGCAGTGCTGAGCTTCTTTGATGATAGTATTATGCCGAGGTATGTGAATTCAATTTCCCTGGCCCTTATTCCTAAACTGAAGAATGCTGCTGAAATGAAGAATTATAGGCCTATCTCTTGTTGTAACGTGGTTTATAAGGTAGTCTCAAAGGTCATTGCCAATAGGCTAGCTTTGGTTCTCCCTTCTTTAGTCAGTATGAATCAGACGGCTTTCATCAAAGGGCGTAACATAAGTGATGGTGTCCTGCTAGCTTATGAGCTTTTGAGTACTTATAACAGGTCTGCAGGGACGTCTAGATGTTCCATAAAGATTGATCTGATGAAGGCATTCGATTCAATGGAATGGCCTTTCATCATCAGTGTTCTAAAAGCTATGGCAATTCCTGATATTATGGTTGGATGGATTGAAGCCTGTTTTAAATCCACAATGCTCTCAGTCAATCTGAATGGATCTTTAAGTGGTTACTTCTCAGCAAAGAGGGGTTCCGTCAAGGGGATCCTATTTCCCCTTTCTTGTTTGTTCTATCAATGGAGGTTTTAAGCTGCATGTTCATGAAAGCTACAGAGGAAAAAAGAATTGCTCTTCATCCTCAATGCAAAGGGATTGGTCTTATACATTTAATTTTTGCTGATGACCTTCTGGTGTTCACCAAGGCAAGTGTTGAACCAGTAAAGGTTATAACAGAGATACTAGAGGATTTCAGGAAGTATTCAGGGCTGAGGTTTAACCCTGATAAAAGCCAAATCTATATGGCTGGTGTGGGAGATGACAAAGCTGAAGAGATTGTTAGGGCTTCAGGTTTCTGTATGGGCCATCTTCTTTTCCGCTACTTAGGGGTTCCCTTAACTGCGGGAAAGTTGAGAAAGAAGGATTGTAAAGGGCTTCTGGACAAGATAACTGCCAGAGTTACTGACTGGAAATCAAAGAAGCTTACTTATGTCGGAAAGGTTCAGTTAATAGACTCAGTAATAGGAGGCATGATGCAGTACTGGATGTCAGCTTTTGTACTTCCTTCCAATTTACTCAGTGATGTGGAAGACCTGTGTAATAAATTCCTCTGGGGAAAGCTTGATGGGGAAAGAGCTAAGGTGGCATGGAATCATCTTGCTATACCGAAACAGGAAGGTGGTATTGGTTTGAGAGATTTTCGATCTTGGAATATGGCAAACGTAACTAAGCATATTTGGAACTTACTAATCGAAGCAGGCTCTTTATGGATAGCTTGGATTAAGTATTATAGGATCAAAAGGAACACTTTCTGGATAGTGACTTCGGTATGTGGATCCTGGCATTGGAAGTGTCTATTGAAGCTTAGGGACGTGGTTAGATCCCACATAACAGTGGATAATGAGGGAGACAATTGCTGGAATGGTAAAGCTAAAAAGAAGTTAAGAATTAGTGAAATTTGGGAAGCTATCAGACCTACAGGGGTCCAGGTTCCATGGTTCCCTTGTGTATGGTCAGGCTATATAATACCTAAACGTTCATTCATTTCGTGGCTCATTGTTACTGACAGAGTCTCGACAAGGGACAAAGTTAAGAGATGGGATCCACTTGTGGATGTGAAGTGTGTGTTCTGCAATGAAGATGAATCAAGAGAACATTTGTTTGCTGATTGCTGTGCAATAGAGGAGATATACAGAAGATTCCTGCCGAGCTTAGTGGGGAACAGTTTTGCACAGATCATAGCTGCAATTAGTAGTTGGCCTTTGACTGAAATTTCAAAGGGGAGAATGCTGATTTGGAGGATAGTTATAGGCAGAATTTGGTTGGAAAGATGCCTAGTCATTTTCCAGAACACTCAAATGAAAAGTGCAGATGTGATATGTGAGGAGATTAAGGAAGAATTTAAAAGTTTTGCTATTGGACATAGGCATGAAAGTGTAATTATGAGATGTATGTAGAGATTGCTTAGTGAGTAGTGTTTTGTGTCTCTTTGGTTTACTACTTCTTGTACTGATATTCCTTGACTTTTTGGTGAATAAAATAGCTCAATTCATCAAAAAAAAAAAACTCAGAAACATATTGCTAGCTACTTCATGGTAATTGCGTACAAACACTAGTTACTAGTATATTATTTGCTACAACATGATTCTAAATTAATGTTATAACATCTTAGCATTTTACCTTAGTTAACTTATATATAGATTATGATCTCCAGTACTGAGAATCTATTCCCTACACTAAATCAGGTATCTTCTAATGGATAAATCTTGGATTAACACCCCAAGATTATCACCGGAGTACATGATTGGCTTAGAAAGCTTTCTGAATTTTGCTTTCTCCAACAACAACGACAGAGAGCAAATAGTCTGTCCATGTCCAAAATGTGGATTCAAGAAGTGGTTGTTTAGAGATGATGTGTATGAGCATTTACTCCGCAAGCCATTTCCGCCAGGATATACTGTTTGGGATCGACATGGAGAGCGTCTGTATGGATCTTCTTTTAGGACTGCACGTACAATAGTGCATGGAAGTGATCATAATAGATCACTTCGTTCAATGGTTAATGATGCTTTTGGTGTTGTTACTGAGGAGGTCCGCGAGACTACTACTGAAGTACTTGTTAATAAAGATGTTAATGAGGAAGGTCAACTGAATGAAGAAATTCCTATGAGCAAAGATAATGACACTAGCATCCCTGAGCCAATACAAGAGCCGGTTGATGATGACAATGTAAATTTGAGGGATTTACTAAAAGATGGAGAAACAGTATTATACGAAGGATGTAAGAAGTTCTCCAAATTATCTTTCATTCTGAGACTTTATCATATCAAGGGGATGCATAACATCAGCGATACAGCAATATCAATGATCATTGAGCTGCTGCATGAAGCTTTCGAGTTTGCCAACATACCGCTAACAGGATATAGTGCAAAGAAAATGATCAAACGGCTTGGGCTGGGATACACGAAAATTCATGCATGTGTGAACGATTGTATGTTGTACTGGGGTAATGACATAGATGGGATGAGTTGCAGGATTTGCAAGCAGCCTAGATACAAGGATGGTGGTGTTGATGATGACGTAGTTGATGGAAGCAAAGAGAAGAAACTTAAGGCATTGAAAATATATCGATACTTTCCAATAATTCCAAGGTTGCAAAGATTGTTCATGTGCCCTAGAACAGCTGAGAGTATGGTGTGGCATTCTACAGAAAGAACTACTGATGGAATGTCGCGGCATCCACGAGATGGTCAAGCGTGGGTTGACTTTGACACTAGGTATCCTGAGTTTGCTTCAGATCCGAGAAATTTTAGGCTCGGCCTTGCTACTGACGGCTTTAATCCTTTTGGGAATATGTGCCTTAGTCACAGCACATGGCCAATATGTGCCTCCGTGGGAATGCATGAAGTCAACAGGTATGATATTGTCTGGTATCATTCCTGGAAAGAAAGCTCCTGGAAATGATATCGATGTCTACCTACAACCTTTACTTGATGAGCTGAAAATGTTATGGGAAGGTGTAGAAGCATATGATTCTATGAAGAAAGAATCATTCACGTTGAGGGCAGTATTAATGTGGACAATTAGTGATTTCCCTGGATTGAGTTTATTATCAGGGTGGAACACTTATACAGGACAGGCATGCCCCACTTGTAATCTAGACCAGGAGCCATTGCGTTTGGCGGGGAGTGGGAAGAATTGTTTCATAGGAAGTCGACGATTCTTACCTGCAGAACATCCTTGGAGATTACAAAAATCCAAATTCAATGGTGATGTTGATTTAAGAGAGGCAACCAAAATCTTATCTGGCTCTGAAATTTTATAGCAGGTTGAGAACATCAATGTTACTTTTGGGAAGACGAAGGAGAGTGAACCGCTAAGGAAGAAAGCAAGAGGTGATGGAGGAAACAAAAAAAAAGCAGAACAATGGAAGAAGAAGAGTTGTTTCTTTCAGTTACCTTATTGGGAGTTCAATAAGTTGCGACACAATTTGGATGTTATGCACATAGAGAAGAATGTGTGCGATAATATCCTGTACACTTTGACAAATGAGAAAGATCGAAGTAAGGATCACTTGAAAGCAAGGATGGATTTGAAACTGATGAAAATCAGAAGAGAGCTTTGGCCAAGACCAGATGGGAAAACTTGTCCAGCAGCTATATACACAATGGGTAAACGAGAAATTCAAACAATGCTCGAAACCTTGAAAGACATTGTTGTACCAGATGGATACTCAAGCAACATATCTCGTTGTGTTGATGTGGAGAACCGAAAGATATTAGGGTTGAAAACTCATGATTGTCATATATTAATGCATGAACTTCTACCATTGTCCATCCGGAAAGTGTTGCCTGCACAGGTCTCATCTGTCTTAGTGGAATTCTGTTCATGCCTGAAGTAATTATGCTCGAAAGTGGTTCATGTTGATGGGTTGGATACGTTATAAGAACGCATTGTGGTAGCTCTATGTCGTTTGGAGATGATATTCCCTCCGTCCTTTTTCATAGTGATGGTTCATCTAGTGGTCCATCTAGTTGAAGAAGTTAGACTTGGGGGACCAGTCTATTACCGTTGGATGTACCCTATAGAAAGGTACAATATAACAATCGGTTATTACATGCATTTGTTATGCGTTTACTTTATGATTTTACTAATAACAAAATCCTTGTCCAAACCAGATTTCTTGGAAAGTTGAAATCTTTTGTCAGAAACCGATCCCAGCCAGAAGGTTCAATTGCAGAAGTTTGGATTTCTGAGGAGATTATTACATTTGTCTCCTTATACTACGAAGATAGAGTTGAAACTCGGTTCAACCGTGGTTCTCGACTCCATGATCAAGTGAGAGATGAATCCCTTGGCATATCCAAGTTCCCTTCAATTGGACGTCATGTTGGCGGCGAACACCCCTATAAGTTAAATGATATGGAATGGTTACAAGCACACCGACATGTCCTTATAGGGGCTAACGAAGTCAGTCCTTTCCTACAGTAAGTACATATACTAAACTGCACTTATGGTGTGACTGTTATTCTATTTTAATTCTTCTCTATTGAATATGAACTTACTAGGGAGTTCTAAGCAATCACAAAACATCGATTACGAGGAAGATCAGCAGCTGAAGTTGAAAAAGTTGTACATAGAGACTTTGTGCAATGGTTTAGGAGCCGTGTAAGTATACTTTGAGTTTCATTAACCTTTGCATGACGACAACTTCCAATCATCTATTCTGATACAGTATTATTTTTATTATCATTTCACAGATACTAGATGATACCGAAGTAGGACATTCGAATAATCTAAGATTGTTGGCACGAGGACCTTCTCGACAAGCTTATCAGTATACTGGTTACGACGTGAATGGTTATCATTTCCGTACAGTTAGTCGTGATAAGGGTCTCAGTACTCAGAATAGTGGTGTGTACGGCAGCTATGAAACTCATAGTTATTCTAGCTCAGTGGACAATCGACCTCACACAAGCGAACTCGCGTACTATGGAAAGTTAGAAGACATACTTGAGCTGAATTATTATGGAGATTTCCGTGTGGTAATGTAAATGGGCTAACACTCACAATCCAAGGTATGTGAAGAAAGATAGGTTGGGGTTCATACAACTTAATTTCTCACACTTGCTCTACACAGGAAGTCGCTTAGATGACGAGCCATTTATTGAAGCAAAGATGGCCCGAATGGTCTATTATGTGGAAGATAAGGTGGATAAGGGCTGGTGTATTCCTGTACATATCAAACCCAGAGATGTCTACGACATGGGTGATGAGGAAGGCAACTTAGTGCATGAGAGTGAGATGATTATGAATCCAGAGTTGACTGATTTTGATAATTCCACTGATCTACCCCTAGCCAGGCCTAGAATTGCAGAGTTCGATGATTAACTAGTGTTTGGTAAAATTATTTTGTGCTAAGTGTTATTGTTCTATATTCAATACTCGAACTATTATTTCATAAATATTTGGATTTGGATTTGCAGATATGCCTCCTCGTTCAGGTCCTTGGTTGGTAGAGCTCATCGATCCAGCAGGAGTTAGGACTCAGGAGCCTGTGGCTAGTAGCCAGATTTTGAGCCTTCGTGATGGCAAGAAGGTCATCATGCCTTGGGGGCCTCTAGGGCCTACGGCTTCGGGCCCCACCGCTCTGTTGGGCCAGTTCACGGGTCTGCTGGGTAACGACCAGAACCTCATCCCACTACAGTATGAGGAGTGGCCCAACGTGGCGGAGGGAGAGAAGAATGATTTGAAGGCTACTGTTTTTGTAAGTAATCAAATATGAAATTCATTCTTGTGTTATGTAAATTTAATAATAATTACTAATTTGCAATCATTGAATTTGATGCAGCGTTGTATCGTGATTGAGCCACCAGAGTTGACAGACGCTGCGACTAAGTACATCATGGAGGATATTGGCAGTAAGTGGAAGGACTGCAAAACCCGCCTTTGGAGAAATTATGTGGTTAACACATACAAGAATAAATTGAAGAAGGAAGCTGAAGAAGCGGGCCAGGACTTCGACTGGGATGAGTTTGTGGAGATCCCTAGGGCGTGGGCAATAGAACACAAGCCGGGCAGGATCTCTCCGCCTATGTGGGCATAGTTTGTGGATATCAGGCTGAGACCCGATAATGTGGTAAGTCATTTACAAATTAAGCCGCCTATATTATATCAACGTACATCATTGAAATGAATAACATTTTGTAGGCGAGATCTCGCAAGAATTCAGTCGCCCGGAGGACTTACACCTCACCCCACACTGGAGGGTCAAAGAAGTTGCGAGTTAGAGGACTGGAGTTGGTAATAATCCAGTTCAACTTTCCAATAATTTTTTGTGTATTAGTACGTTTTAGAAAGTGTATTCATATTGTTTAGTTCGTACACTTGTAGGCAGCTGAAAGGGGAGGAAATGCGCCCAGTAGAGGTGAGTTGTATGCTATCACTCACACAAAGAAGGATCAGACTTACACTAATCCTAATGTGGTAAGTACTTGATCACCTATTCCAATCTAACAAAATAATCTTCAATAGTGTCTATTTAATTAACTTTGGTTTGTGAAACCCATTTGTGTCATCACTGTGCAGCCTCGGATTCTGGAGCTGGTGCAGGATCCCACAGTCCCGACATATCCTTCTGCGAACGATGCACTCGGACTTGTCTATCCGAAGGAGCACAGTGGTAGAGTTCGCGGTATGGGAACTGGCGTGACCCCCTCCCAGGTAATGTAATGTAGTATATGATATATGTAAATTTAAAATAGTCAAATTCTAATTATTTGTTGTCTTTTTCTATTCAGGTTAATATGAGTAGTAGACGTGGTGGAGCAGCCGGTGGATCGAGCCAGGGTAGTAGTTCAGCTACTACCACTCACATCTTTGGCCATTGCCCGCCGAGGATCGAGTGAGGGCGTTAGAGGCAGAGGTCCAGCGCTTGAGCCATCTGGAGGAGGAGGTTCAGCGGCTCAGCCAGTTGGTGGGTTCATCTTCTAAGGGAAAAGGGAGCATGCCCCCCTTAGACATGGACTCGTACGATGACGAGGAGGATGATGAGTAGATAGCATGTGTTTTTATATGTTTTAGGGGATGTTTAAGGTGCATGTGTTAGAACAATGTTTTGAGTACAATGTTTTAGGACGATGTTTTCGACATTTATATACAGTATGTTTAGTGATTGGAAAAGTGAATTGTGAAAATGGAATTGATGTATGCAGGGTAATTTATGCAGGTATAGGCACTAGAAGAGTATGAGAAAACAAAAAAAACAAGCAGAATTCTGCCCACTGGAACCTATAATAGCGTCGGTTGGACCTGTAATAGCGTCGGTCACAACCGACGCTAAATTATAATACAGGTCAACGCGTGGTTAACCAGACACACGCGGTTTAGCGTCGGTTTGCCAATTTAGCGTCGGTCCAACGTATCGACCGACGCTATGTTCTAACCATTGAGCCGGTTGATGGTTCGACCAAAACACTATAGCGTCGGTTGACACGCGTTTTAGCATCGGTCGACCAAATGACCGACGCTAAAATTTAGCGTCACCAGATCTGGCATCATTTTATCCGACCGACGCTATTTATTTTGGCGTCGGTCATGACCGACGCTAAAACACGTGTATGACCGACACCAAACACCTATTTTTTTGTAGTGTTTGACCGGATGCGATCTGTTCTTGATTGAGAAGAGCTTGAGCTTTGAACTGACTGTCATGATCATCAAGTCTGGTGATGATCTGACTAAGCTTCTTGTCCAGGTCACTGACGTTGTTCTCCTTCTAGTGCTGCTGACCTGTATAGGTGTTATTCAAATATTGATTCTAGCGATTGCCAGGAGCAGTTCCATAGTTACCCGGATTGCGGTGTGGCGGCTGATAGACACCTCCCGGCAGATGGTTAGGCTTCTGATCCTGAGCTGGACAAGCAGGTCGGTTATTCTGGTTCTGGTTATGGTTGGCGCCATTATTGTAGGGAGGTCTGTCTTGATAATTCCCTTGCTGCCTGAAGTTGCGGTAGCTAACATAACCATTCTGATTGTTGTGGAAGCCCTGTTGAACGAAATTGACTTCCTCGGCAGACCAGACTTCTGTCTTACCAAAATTCTGGCATCGGCCTCCATTATGTGCACAAGCTCCACACCACTCGCAGTCAGCAACATAGACAGAAGCTGCTGGCGGTTTAATGGGTGTAGAAGACTTCTTCAGATGCTTCTCTACTTCTGCCTTTATAGTAGCTTCGAGATTGAGCTTGCTTCTTGATCCTTCTGATTGTCGCTCCCAGTTCCTTGACTTGGAGGCACAGTTTGTGAAATGAAGAAGAGCAGCTTCAGGTGTGAGTGTAGTGCAATCCCCTTCAGCTAGAGAATTGACCAACTTGGTAGATTCTTCTCGAAGACCTTGAGCAAAGATTTCAGCTAACTGCCTCTGCTCGAAACTGTGATGAGGACAGTTTTAGAGAAGTTTTTGGAATCGATTCCAAGTATCGTACAAGCTTTCTCCTTCTTTCTGGGAGAATCTGGCGATGCTGTCCTTGATAGCTGTTGTTCTGGCAGGAGGGAAGTACTCTTCGATGAAGTCCTGAGCAAGAGTATCCCAATCAGTGTAATATCCAAGTGGCTTGCCAGTGAGCCACCTCTTAGCTGCGCCTTTAAGAGAGAACGGGAAAGCCCTCAAACATATAGTGTTCTTGTCAAGATTCCCATTCTTGAAAGTGCCGCAGAGATCAATGAAACCAGCCAGATGTGTGCACGGATTGTCTTGTGGTCTGCCTTCAAATTGTAGATCCCTAGAGATCATGGTCAAGAAAGGAATCTTGATCTCATAGTCAGGATCTCCTTCGATGCGTGGCACGACGATAGAAGATCGAACGCTAGTCGCGCTCAGCTTGTTGTAGTCAGCTAGACTCTTTGGTGTGCTCGGTGGTGGTAACTGATCACCCATCCTAGGAGATGGAGGAGGTGAAAGTGATTCGGTGTATGAAGCGGATGAAGATGACGGTGAAGATGAGGAACTCTCCTTCAGTTCCTCGATCTTAATTGGAGTGACAGATGGAGGTGGATTGGTTTTGCCTCTCGTTGAAATTTGTGATTGTCTTGGCGGAGCAAAACTGCCTGGTCTCTCTATACTCTTAGCCTTGTCATTCTTGGCAATTTGGGAGCGCATGAGAGGGCGGTGGTGCATAAACCTGTGAACAACGTACAAATGACAAAACTAAGCAAAACCAGTGTAAAATCGAAGTGGATGGAAAAATGAAAGATGGAAAGTAGAAGAATAAAATGCTAGTTCTTCTTTCAAACAATTAAAAGAAGTCCACGGCAACGGCGCCAATTTCATGAAAGTTGTATGACAGGTCTATCAAATAACTACCAAGCTGGAAGCTAAGTAGATGATATTCCACGGGTCTTCTAATAATCGTCTACTCAAATGTAAAGGCAGATTACTCAGGTTTAACACGTTGTGCGTGGTGTGAGTTCCACAACTTCTATTCTAGAAAAAGCAGGCAAATTAAATACTAAATTGAAAGACAGATTGGAAGATTGGTTGACTTAACAAAGACGACAGACAAGCTTAGACTTCGAATCCCCCTTAGTTCTCCAGAGCATTAGCAATCAACAGATCAACGGATTTCAATTCTCGTTCAATCAATTCTAAGACACCACCATAACTCCCGACCCTTTGGTTTAAGACTAGCAAACGTTCGCTCTATCCGATCTGGCTACTAAGATTAATTAGCCACCCGAGTACGGTCGCTTCTTGCGACTACTAAACTAACTGGTGGAATTACTAACGATTTATGAGTTACTCTTGCAGTGGATTAACCCTAACTGGTTCCTACGAAAGGCACATTCCAATGAACAGGTTAATTGTCGATTTGGTGTTTTAAAGTAAGGCGAGCGTTCACTTCTATCCTTAGCATAACAAGAATTTAATCTAGGTGATCAATCCAGACAAGAAACATAAGCAACGAAGAACAAATCAAACATGAAAGAGAAAATGATTGAATTTTGAATCTAATCACCACCGATCTGTGACCGCTTTAAAGCCCTGGGTCACTTAGGGTTCATCTAGTCTAAGCACTACGAGTTTAGCTACTCATGTTCATAACGACAGAATCAAAGACAGAAACAGAGTTAATCGTGAAAAGGAGGAACAGATAGAAACTGTAAAACCTAATTAAGACGACTCTAGCAAAGCTTCGCTCTCCTGTAATCTTCAATCCTAGCTCCGAGTCTCCGAGGTGAAGGGATGGCATCACGATCTCTTCCTGCTCTTCAAACTCTAAAACTCTACTCTCTCGAACTCTTTAGGTCTGGAACTCGTTAAAGTTCTGAATTATGAGATGTGTTATTAGGTATGGGCCGCCAGTTAAGTATTTATACTTAACCCTATCAGCGCCGGATTTGTTAAGGATTTTTTGACGAAAACTTAAGGAGTTTTCACCAAAAGCTTCAGTGCAAATCGCTGGTTTCATCGACTGATTCTCCTGTGAGTTTTAAGTCTGGAGTTTTTGGCGAGAACTTGTCTTCTCGCCAAAAACTTCTTCTTGTATTGCTCTACCGATTTCTTCTTGAGTTTTCGCCAAAAACCTGAGGACTTTTTGCCAAAAACTCTAGTGTAAAATGGGGCAGGATTTCTGTTCACTTGATTGACTTCTTGGACTGGTTCCGGTGCAGTTCCTCGAGGTTCCAATGCTTTAGACACGTCCTTGGCTACTTTATTTGACAGCAAAAACTTGTGCTATCATGAAAACACTAGAAAACCATCAAATAGACCCGAAACGGGCCAAAGTAACACAAATGGCATGAGATACAGCAGTTGAGTAAATATTCGCTATTCTACTCTAAAAACCTTGTCTTATGCCAAGAAATGTCGCTTAAATGAGGCTGATAATCACGTCAAATCAAGTGTCATCAGACCCTTAGGGTCTGGTAATTATGTTTTTGCACTTGAGGGACCACTTATTTGTTCTCTCTTCTCTCTATTTTTGAGCTCTCTCTCTTTTTTCTCTCGGATTGCTCTCTTATATATTTGATCTTGGAGAATTTATGTGGGTGACAAGGGTTTTAGGATGTACTTCGTGTCTCCATGGATAAGAATGTACATGTTGGTCCTCCCATCATGTATGCAGTACCTATCGAATTGTCATGGGCTACCAAGTAATATATGGGTAGCTTCCATGGGTACCACGTCACATAAGATGAAGTCAGTGGACCTATGCAAAAGGGAACATGAGCTTAACGTGTTACCCTTAATTCTCCATAGTTTCTAAGACAATGTAGCTTGTAGGGTTTCAGAATCTTAAGGGTTGGGAGGTAAAGGCCCTCCATAAATTGGTGCTCACGGCGTTGGTGCAACATCCTCCATCCGTTACCATACTACAAATTTTATTTTTGATCACGCACTTGTTATGGAAGAGATTATCTCTTTCTTCCCATCCTTTGGCCACGATTTGGCACTACAAGAAAATGACATCCTAACAGCGGATTTTTAGTGATTCTAACAATGGATAGGCCGCTGTTAGAAATCCTAACGGCGGTTGCATATTCGTTGTTAGGTTGACAAATGTAAGGTGAGCTAACAGCGGATAAGCTGACCGCCGTTAAACCTAACAGCGATTATGTCTAACAACACTTAAAATCCGCCGTTAGAATTCCGATCAGATTTAAAAAAGATGCAGAAACCTGCTCCAGGAGAACAGGTTTTCTGTGTTCTTCTTCCTTCTTCTTCTGATCCTTCTTTCTTCCTCTTCTTCTTCTGATCCTTTGTTCTTCCTCTTCTTCATCTTTCTTTACCTTCCTTCTTCTTCTTCTTCTTTTTTCTCCTTCCTTCTTCCTTCTTCTTCACTTCTTATTTTCTTCCTTTTTCTCTATTCCAGATCTAGATTCTTCTTTTTCTTCTTATTCTCCTTCCTTCTTCTTCATTCTTCTTCTTCTTCTTCTTTTTTCATCTTCATTCCTTTTTTGTTCCTTCTTTTTTCATCTTCTCCTTCGTCTTCTCCCTCTTCTTTGTTCTTCTACAAATCCTAAGACACAATCCCTAAGACACAAGAACAAAATCTAACAACAAATAAGAGAAAGAGAAGAGAAAATAAGGGAGAGAAAAAAAATCCGTAAGAGAATGTGACTGGTTGGGGTTGGGCACATGGATTGCCACATCAGCAAAACCTAACAGCGGTTCATATTCGCTGCTAGGTTTCCCCCCAAAAATTTTGATATCCAGCTAAGGCGGGATATTTTGGTGCCCCATGAATTAAACGGCTAATAGCGGATTTCTAACAGCGGTTGTTTGTCCGCTGTTATCTAACAGCAGATTTTTAAAAATCTGCCATTAGACTTTTATTCTAACAGCAGATTTTTGTCCGCCGTTAGAAAATTGATGTTAAAATGCAATTTTCTTGTAGTGTGGGCACTAAGGACTCGTCGGGAGAACGCAGAGAACCGATGGGAATGCTTTAGAGGGCCTGGCGCTCGGGGGCTGGTCAGAGAGCTGTTGCTGGGGCTGGGTGCTTCGGGGCTGGTTGGTACTCCGGGGCTGCCCGGGGTACGGGCCTAGGCTTGGGCCTAGGAGAGGCCGGGGCTTGAGAGAGGGCATGTGTCATTGACCGGGTGACAACTCTCATCGGGGCAGGGATACCGGGTGGCTTGGGCATGGAGCTCTCACCAGGTGAGGGGATGGCATCAGATTCTGGGGCAGCACGGTACTCCACGTTGGCTTGGTACTGGCCTGGTTCGGCATCGATGCCGAGTGGCAGGCTAGCCCGGGGCAGGCATGGTGCTGGGTGGAGCACTGGCCTGGGGTTGTGCTGATGTTGAACTGGGTTTAAGCGGGGCGCTAGTCCGGGGCTGAGCACGTGCTGGCTCAGGGCTGGGCCGGTGCTGTATCGGTGCTGGCCCGGGTGCTGGCTCGGTGCTGCTCTGGCATCTCTCTCCATTTGGTCCAACGTGGCTTGGACTTGGCTCAAGATGTGGGAGACGCTTGATACTGTGGCTTCTAGCTTGGCTAACCTTTTATCTGCCATGGTTAGTAGAAAACACACGAAAAACCAGGGATAGGGCCTCACAAATCTCTCGAATGAACCTCACTCTCTCTTGATTTTTCCTCTCGTGTTTAGATTTAGTAGTAACACTAAAAAAGAAATCAGAACAAGTAAATTTCAACTGAAGCAGTTGCAAGTTTCTTCAAAGCTATCAAGGAAGGACTTACCGATCGGGTGACACCAAGACTTGAACTTTTAAGGCTTCCTTCGTAGGTAGTGAGTACTTTTTGTGGGAAATTTCCAGCTGGAAGGTAGTGCTAGCTTGGGTTGAGGGTATAAGAAATGAAAGCTTTATGTTTCCTCTCTATCCCCTCTTCTTAAGAATGCTCTTAAAACAAAAATAACATGGTAATGGTGGCCTTGCTTGTTTTGTTGAAGTATTTTCTGTTTTGTTAACTTCTATTAGAATTTTCTTGATGGTATGATGGTCACCTAGTTTTTTCTGCCACACATGAATCTTAAAGTACAAGAAACTGAAATAGATAGTGAATTTTTGGAGCTAATTTTCTAAGAGCAAGAAAAATAAAGGATATGGATCCAAGAGTGAACCTGGAAACTGGGATAGGGGTTGGTCCTAGTGTTGAACCGAAGCTTTGATACCAACTGATGTGAACCACTGCAATTGTGGGAAGATGACCCTTAAACACCACAAGCTGATCTCCTAACACTCGTGAAGAACCTATGGAACCGGGGCGGATAGAGGACTTTGACCCACTAGCTATAAAGGATCTAGGAACCACAAGTATCAAGTTAAGCCCAACCTTAAGGAATGCAACAACGAGCAAAGGCTTGAAGGGAAAAGAACATATGTTCTGAAAGGAAGTTTATCGATCAAAGGGTGCCTTTATAAGGGTGGTCGGTGGCTTCTATTTATAGGAGGAGTAGGGAACAAGCTCTCCTAATCCTCCTTATTAGCTACTTCCTATTCGACTAATTAAATAATATAAAGCCTAAAATAAGCTAAATTATTCCTACATAGTTTAACTAGAAAGGAAAACACAAAACAAGTTAAAAAGAGCCTTGGGGCCGAAGGAATTAGCCTATTTAGGCTAATCCGGAAAAATCTGGGAAACCCTAATCTGGCGCCCGGGTATGTTTCCCACTCCGGCCCGGATTAGGTGATTCTCTTCCCAAATAGGTGGCAACTTTGCGGTAGCTTCCTCAACTCTCCTAGGGACGGGTGACCATGCTTCTTGGGCTTCTAGGTCCTCCAAGACTAGTGGGATTTTGGAAAAGGCCTGAGCCAATTGATGGGATGGCCCTGGCCGATCTGGTGTAGCGCTCTGGACTAGGCCTAGCGTCCGGTTGGGCCATGTTTCGGGCCTCTTGGTTTTCTACCCAGGTCTTCTGTCTTCTGCCTCGGGCCTTCCTTAGAACATGTCCTGGGGATATTTTCAGGCCAAATCCAGAGCCTAGTGCCCATCAGAATTCATCGGGTCTTGGAGCATGTGTTTTGCTCGGCCTAGGGCTGGCGGCGGTGCCCAGTCTTATCATCAATGCCCTGTGGGGCTTCATTTCCTGGTCCAGCTCCGGCTCCAGCTTTGGGAAGGTGTCCTTGAGTTCCAAGAGGGCGTAGCCTCCCTTGGAAAGCCTGTCCGCATCCTCCTCATGTCCTCCCTTGCTCCATGCTTTCATGTAGGTGTTGAGCAGTTCCTTGAAGGACTTGGTTTGGCTTAGAGTTAGGGTGGCTCAGGTATGGTCCAGGGCATAGGGGGCTTGATGTGCTGTAAAACAGTGATCAAATACTACCCAACTAAAAGCTAGGCAGATCGTATTCCACAGGGTTTCTTCTAACCATCTACTCAAATAAGCTAGCAATCTATCCAAGTTTAAACACGTTGTGCATGGTGTGAGTTCCACGACTTCTAGACTAAGATGCAGGAAAGTTAAAATGAAATTAAAAGACATAATGATTTGTTGGTTTAGACAGAAGACATACAAGCATAGATTTCGAATCCCCCTTAGATTACCTAGGCAACAGCAATCAAAGGACCAACGGTTTTCAATTCTTATTCAATCAATTTCTATACACCACCATAACTCCTTACCCTTACGTTTAAGACTGGCGAACGTTCGCTCTATCCGATCTAACTACCAAGATTAATTAGTCGCCCGAGTACGCTCGCTTCTTGCGACGACAAAACTAACTGGTGCAATTACTAGTGATTAATGAGTTACTCTTGAAGCAGATTAACCCAAACTGGTTCGTACGAAGGCACACTCCAATGAATAGGTTAATTGGTTGAATTGATGTTTTAAAGGGAGGTGAGCGTTCACTTCTATCCTCAGCTTAACAAGAATCTAAACTAGGTGATCAAGGAAGACAAGTTTATGCGCCAAAGCGGGGAAGCTGTCTGGCGACTAACCCTAGCTTGCTGATGAGCCTTAATCGTTGTGTGGATTCAATCAAATACTAAAAAGCTAACAAAAGCTAGGGTAGATCGTATTCCACGGGCCTTCTAATGATCGACTACTCAAATAAGCTGGCAAATTACTCAGGTTAAACACTTCGTGCGTGGTGTGAGTTCCACGACTTCTAATTCTAAGAAATGCAGAGAAATTAAAAATTAAAACTAAAACAGATTGAAAATTGGTTGATTAAAACAAAGATGATAGACAAACTTAGACTTCGAATCCCCCTTCGTTCACCAGAGCATTGGCAATCAACAGATCAGCGGATTTCAATTCTCGTTCAATCGGTTTCTAAGACACCACCATAACTCCTTACCCTTAGGTTTAAGACTGGCGAACGTTCGCTCTATCCGATCTAGCTACGAAGATTAATTAGTCGCCCGGGTACTGTCGCCTCTCGCAACGACTTAACTTAACTGGTGCGATTACTAACGATTTATGAGTTACTCTTGCAGTGGATTAACCCTAATTGGTTCCTACGAAAGGCACACCCCAATGATTAGGTTAATTGTTCGATTTGATGTTTTAAAGTAAGGCGAGTGTTCACTTCTATCCTTAGCTTAACCAAAATCTAATCTAGGTGATCAATCCAGACAAGAAAACATGAACAATGAAGAAGAAATCAAACATGAAAAGAGAAACTGATTGAACTTTGAATGTAATCACCGCCGATCCGTGACCGCTTTAAAGCCCTGGGTCACTTAGGGTTCATCTAGTCTAAGCTCTAAGAGTTTAGCTACTCATGTTTTTCACAAAAGAATCAAAGATAAAGATAGAGTTCATCTTTCAGAGGAAGAACAGAAAAGGATCTGAAAAACCTAATTAAGACGGCTCTGGCAGAACTTCGATCTTCGGTAAGCTGCAATCCTGGCTCCGAGTCCTCGGGATGGAAGGGATGGCGTCACGATCTCTTTCCGGCTCTTCGAACTCTAACTCTGCTCTTGAACTTGAGAGAATTCTGAAGTATTTGGTATTAGTTGGAAATTATGATGTATGAAAAGTATATCCCTTATTTGGGCCGCCGGTTAAGTATTTATACTTAACCCTAATACCGCCGGATTTTCTCTAGAATTTTTGCCGAAAATCATAAGGAATTTTCGCCGAAAATCTTAGTGCAAAAGGGATGACCGCTGGTTTATTTCTTTTGTGGTTTTCGGACCATTGGTTCTCGGCGAAAATTTAGTGTTTTCGTCGAAAACTTCCTTTGGCTAACATCAGTCGATTTGTGCAAGCATTTTCGCCGAAAATGTGAAGGTATTTTCGGCGAAATCTTCAGTGTAAAACGGGGCAGGAATTGGTTCGACTTGATTGGCTCCTTGGATCGATTCCGGTGTGATTCCTCGAAGTTCCAACACCTTAGACACGTCCTTGGCTACTTATTTGACGGCAAAAACCTGTGGTAACATAGAAACACTAGAAAACCATCAAATAGACCCGAAATAGGCTAAAGTAACACAAATGGCACGAGATAGGGAAATTGATTGAATATTCGTTATTCTACCCTAAAAACCATGTCTTAAGCAAGGAAATGTCGCTTAAATGAGGCTGATAATCACGTCAAATCGAGTGTCATCAAAATACCCTACACTTAAGCTTTTGCTTGTCCTCAAGCAAACTGAATAGAAACGCTCATGTTCACAAATGATAAGATTTATTAAATTGGAGCTCAATCCGACACAATGAATTATTAGACAGAGAGATCCTAGAACAAGAAACCTAACATGCATACTGATCAGCCAAACTACCTGGTCTCACTAAAAACTGCACACGACAAGTAATAGCAACCAATTATGCACGAAATTGACCTGACCGACCAGACTCCTCACACAGGAAATATTTAGTAAACTGGGAACTCTCATTCTCTGTGTTTAAGGACGTGTTTCTGCTCTCAATCATTCTTTGTTACTGAATTCTGTCATAAGTTTGCAATTCGACCACATCTCCACGACTTTGACAACACGAGTACTAGTCAAGAAGGACTTCCCTGCTAGGACTGTAACGAATTCTACACTACAGGGGTTTCTAATGAGATGGATGATGGGAATGTATGATGATGGCTTTGGTGCGGTGTAGCTTTCGACTAACTTCCCTCGAATCTAGCCTATGGTTTCCTACTGTCTAACCAGACACGGGTGGAATAGTGAACGCTTGTCCTATGATACCGTCAAGCAACCTAGCACTTTTCTTTCTTTACACATTGTTGTTTCTTTTCAACTTTTCTTTTGACTTCGTTCTTCCATTTCTAGGGAGAAGAACGTTTTATTGAACTAAAAACTTGAAACTTTTCAGAATTTCTATTTTTTTCTCTTTTCATTTTTTCTGAGATTTGCCTCTCTTTCTTCTTTTCTCTATTTTTTTCTTCTTTGTGCTGATTTTTCTTTTAGTTGCTAGAGGGATTCACTCGTTCGGACATAAAAGCTAAGACCACGTATTTAATGGCTATAGGAAGGTTACCACAAACCGACTTCCGGTAGGTCAATCTAGAACTACAATCACAGGGGATCAACGGGGAAATGAAAGAATGGGAAATGGCTGTAATGTATTATCGAACTGAAAGAACAGGCCAAGCTCAAGGGTTTAAACCTAATGGATTTTATCATTGGGTAGGCTATCTAGCTTAGTAGCTGAATCTAGGTGCCCCTATCATTCTAGAACTCGTGTCATCGTGTGGTCTCGAGTAGGTCTCATGCAAATTCTAACTCATTCAAGCAAACAGAAAACCACTCATAAGAATTTAAATTGCAAGTTACGTGCAATGGATCAAAAGCTCACATTTGGTTTGCTAGTCGGATTCGGTCATTTTCATGCAATCAAGGCTATAAACTACAAGTGTGATTTTAAAAATTCTGTTCTGACCAGGCAGTTTAGCATCAAAGTATACACGTTGGTTCTCAAGTTCTAGGTTAAGTAGTCTAAGCATCATTATGAAAGTTTGAACAGCAACTTAACATCAAAAATCAAGAACTGAGCCATTCTAATGCTAGACAGACTGGACAGGAATCACGAGTCACACAAAAAACACAATCAAGGGCAATCAAGTTCATGCAAGGTTCTCTAGCATCCTACCCCACACTTAAATCAGACTGTGTCCTCACAGGACTAAAATTAGAGTTCAGAGTGAAGTAGAAGAACCTGGACCGAGATGGTTGGTGTAGGGGATGAGCACGGTTCCTCGGAGCAAAGGGAATCTACCGAAGCAAAGGGAATCTCCCAACTGCCTACAAAACAAAAACAAATGAAAGATAAAAAGGAAACCGGGACAAGTGTCTCGGATCCACACAGAAAAAAGTTGGATCGAAATCCGAAAAGAAGAAATAAAAAGAATGGACAAGAAAGAGGATACAACCCGATCACTGCTCGTCAGGCGCGTCGGGAGGTGGAAAGTGAAGGAAATCGCCGAGCTGACGTTGCCACGCCAGCTGTGCCTCATACCGCTCGTCGGAGCGGTGCATGTGTTGCTGCATAATAGTCTATCTCGCCTCTTGAGCGGCGTTGGCGGTGATGCGCCACTCCTGGAGACGCTCATACAGCTCTCCAATGTCCGCGGGGTGCGGTCGGTGCTGCTGGTGTGCATACCCTGCCTGATGGTGTGCGAGGGTGTATGATCATGAAACTCTGGCTGCGGCTGGGGCTGCTCAAAATCATCTACTTCCTCCGACTCATCCATATGCTGGAGGGGAGGATCTGCTGCTACCTGGGGACTGAGGTACATCTCAAGGTCGTACTCGACCGCCAAATCACCTACCACGGTCTGCACTCTGCGGCGTGGGACGTCCGGGCCATATTCTTGGCCAAGGCCGAAGGACATGATGATTCGGCCGATAAAGTTTCCTCCCAGGAGTGACCGAGGTGGCCTCGACCTCTGAGTCTACTGGAGGAATAAACGAGCAAGCACCCATCCGGGATGAAGAGGGTAACTCGCCCAGATGACACGATGAAGAAGAAGCTCCTCCTTGCTGATATGGTGGTGGTCATTCTCTGGAGCATACAATAGTGATCTCCGCCAAACCATATGAATGAATTTATAGAGAGGGTGAGAGAGGGACTTAACTGAGTTATGCTGCGTGGTACGATCGCCGGGGGCTCCAGTCATGTGGCTCCAGAGCACGTCGTACAGCTCCTCGTCGTTATCATCGTTCTCCCAGCTGAGGTGATGTCCCTCGTAGTGCTCGCGGGGAATGCCTAGATGAGCTGCAAACTCATCATAGGTGAGTATCCTGTGCACCCCGCCCAGATAGAAGGAGACGACCTTTTTGCTCTGCCTTCTCTTGTGCTCGTCCAGATCGAATGTCGCCCAAAACTCCTGTAGAGCGACATCTGGGAAGTCGGAAGCTATGGTGGTCAGCTTCAAGAGTCCGACGGGTACCAGAGCATCGAGCACGTTTCGGTGCCAGTCCTCGTCGTGGTCGAAGAGGGACTCCATGGAAAGTGGGTGAACATCAGCTCCAGGAATATGCTTGAGCCGCTGGTAGCGCTCGAAGTAGTACTGGGGTAGGCGAGCTACAGTGGAGTGGTACCCGACACGGCCAGGGAATGCTGGTGGAGGGCCTTGGACGGCGGGTGTGACGGGAGCGGGAACTCTGGAGCTCGAGGCAGTATCAAGTCGCGCCTTGGTCCTGCGCTCATGAGTGACATTCCTAAAACCAGAAACGAAACCAGATTAGTCAAACTAAAACCCTACCCCACACTTAGTAGAAAAACTCAATTTCACAAAGAAATGAGGGGTAAGCAAAGCAGATTAACCGGTAATCACAAACAATTAAAATACATGCTTAGGAACAGCCAGAATGGAATTATCACAATCAGAGTTTAGAAGTCAAACCGACATCCAAAAAGTCAACATAATAGAACATTGAGCCCTAATCATGGTAAGACTATCACAAAGCGGGAAATGACGGCATAATATGATCTCAGATGGCAAGCACAATAATATGAACGTAAATGGGCACATAAGGCAGCCAAATGATCATAAACAGCTCATGGTCAAACCGACATTTCTCAAAAGTCAACACCACAAAGAATCGATCTTATTTATAGCAACACATGATCAAACGAGATGAAAATTAAGCACAATACTCCTTAATCATGCTAGATTAGTCCAAAGAGTTCAGCTAACCTAGTTCACACGAAATCAGTCGGCACGCAAATCGAGGTAAACCAAAAAGTCAACCAAAAGTCAACCCCAACGAAATTTAGCATTCAACATGTCAAAAGATTCGTAATGAAAAGTTCTACAACTTACCTTAAAGCCATGGGTGTTGAAAACGAACGGAGAAAGAGAAATCGGAGAAAAACCGAAAATTTTTGGTTTTGGCTGAACAGGAGCTCTAGAGCTCTGATTCGACTGCTCTAGGGCTCGAGTTGATCAGAAATGGAGGGGAAGACGTGCGGCGGCAACAAAAGTAGTACCGGCGGTGGCGGGTTTGTTTTAAACTGGGGGAGGTTTTACAAAATTTTTGAAAATGAAGTGAGGAGAGAGAGAAGACACGACCGGGAATTAAAAGGGATAGGTCCGAAAATTTGCCTTGAGTTTTCGGCGAAAACTAGTGCAATTTTTCGCCGAAAACATTAGTTAAAATGCACTGCCGATTTTCAAAAGGATTTTCGCCAAAAAGTGTAAAGAATTTTTGCCAAAAAGTTGTGTTGAAAACGTCTGGAAAACTCAGTCAGATTTTAAAGGGAATTTTCGCCGAAAACATGGGTATATTCTCGCCGAAAAATTTGACCTGTACGATTGAAAATATTTTCTCAATCCCGGCAAACTTCAGAAAATCATAGTTAAATCCACAAAAATCGGAACAACCTCAAACAACTTGCAATTGACACTATGACACACAGACTACACACGAAAAATAAGAAATCAAACAAACTGACACTTTTGGCTCCCCCGAACCGACTCTAAAACACTAAGTCTGACACAAATGAAAAACTGACTCCAGCCGTGGGTTGCCTCCCACGAAGCGCTCTAGATTAACGTCCTTGAGCTGGACGATACCTGGATGGTATTAGGAGACATCCCAACTCAGGTTCTCCTTAATGCTAGCATCGGAGTTCATGAAGTAGAGCTTCGGGGTATCTCCGGTGAGCGTGAATTTCTTCCCGTTAGCGTGTAAGAGCTTGGTACGTTCATCGGGAAGGTGATCAGTAATCTTGAATGGTCCGAACAGTTCTCTTGAGATTTCATCCTTCATGAGTGTTACGATGGAAGGAATGAGGACTGTCGGCTTCATCTTTTCTTTAACCTCCGGCTTAATATCACCAGGATCGGTGATCGTGAGTATTTCCTTAGGAGATGCTTTTGGCGTCTCCTTCAACACTTGCTCCAGCGCCGGTAGCTCGGAACGAATTGGTGGTGCAGCTGGCTCGGATGAAGGTGGCGGCACAACTTGTCTCCAAACCATTTGAGTTTTCATTTTCTTGTTCTTTCCCCGGGGTCTGCTAGGTTTTGTGCTCGGTGGTTTAGAAGAGGCTTGCAGTTCCTTCTTCTTTGACGGCTTCTGAGCAGCAGAATTTGGCTTCTGCTTCATAACCTGTTCAACATCTGCAACAACAATTGATCTAGGTACACTAGAAGAGACATCAGTGACGGAGTTGACCGTAGTCAACTCCACAGTTTCAACAGCTAGACAATGAAATTCTTCATTCTTAGGATTATATTTCATTCCGTCTTTAAGGCGGAACGTTATCGTGTCTTTACCAACCCTCAAAGTTAAAGAACCATTTGGAACGTTAATTTGCATTCCAGTAGTAGCCATGAAGAGTCGTCCTATGAGAATGGTAGAATCATCCTTACTAGTGTCAATGATAACATAGTCAGCTAAGAACGTGAAAGGACAACATTTAGTAACAATGTCTTTTATCTCTCCCCTAGGGGTTTTAAGTGATCTATTAGCAAAGACGAGTTGCATACTAGTCGGTTCAAGTTCTCCTAGGTTCAATTTTTCAAATAAGCTCATAAGCATAACATTAACAGACGCACCAAGATCAACCAAACAACGTTCTATCTCAACATCATTCATGACAAGAGGTAGAGTGAAAGAGCCAGGATCAGAACAGTTAGCTGGATATGGAGAGGAAGGTTTCTTGCTACGAGCATCAGGATATCCTTATTTATTCCCCTTCATGCCAGTCTCGATCCTTGCATTCGGCAGCAATGCTCTTGGAAAAGGAGGCTTCACATAGTACGATGCAAGAGGAGGATCATCCTCCTTAGGCGCCACTTTCTGTGCTTCCTTCTTCTCTGGAGATTCAGTGATCCTGCGTAAAACAGAAGAAGCATCAGCAGATAAGCTTGTAAACTTTTGAAAAGTTACCATCTTGGCTTGCTCCTTTCTCGGATTCGGCTCTGTCTGGCTCAGGAGTTGGCCAAATGGTCGTCCAGATGCTAGCATGCTCGAGATGTGGTTGACAGCCTGCTCAATTCTTTGACCGGATGCGATCTGTTCTTGATTGAGAAGAGCTTGAGCTTTGAACTGACTGTCATGATCATCGAGTCTGGTGATGATCTGACTAAGCTTCTTGTCCAGGTCACTGACGTTGTTCTCTCTCTGATGTTGCTGCCCTGGATAGGTGTTATTCAGATATTGATTCTGGCGATTGCCAGGAGCAGTTCCACAGTTACCCGGATTATGGTGCGGCGGCTGGTAGACACCTGCCGGCGGATGGTTAGGCTTCTGATCCTGAGCTGGACCAGCTGAGCGGTTATTCTGGTTCTGGTTATGGTTGGCGCCAGCATTGTAGGGAGGTCTATCTTGATAGTTCCCTTGCTGCCTGAAGTTGTGGTAGCCAGCATAACCATTTTGATTGTTAACGAAGCCTTGTTGAACGAAATTTACCTATTCTGCAGACCAGAGTTCTGTCTTACCAAAATTCTGGCAACGGCCTCCATTATGTGCGCAAGCTCCACACCATTCGCAATCGGCAACGTAGACAGAAGCTGCCGGCTGTTTGATTGGTGTAGAAGACTTCTTCAGATGCTTCTCTACTTCTTCCTTGATAGCAGCTTTGAGATCGATCTTGCCTCTAGATCCTTAAGATTGTCGTTCCCAGTTCCTTGACTTGGAAGCACAGTTTGCGAAGTGAAGAAGAGCAGCTTCAGGTGTAAGCGTAGTGCAGTCCCCTTCAGCTAGGGAATTGACCCATTTGGCAGATTCTTGTCGAAGACCTCGAGCAAAGATTTCAGCTAACTGCCTCTGCTCGAATCCGTGATGAGGACAGTTGTAGAGAAGTTCTTGGAATCAATTCCAAGTATCGTACAAGCTTTCTCCTTCTTTCTGGGAAAATCTGGTGATGCTGTCCTTGATAGCTGTTGTTCTTGCAGGAGGGAAGTACTCTTCGACGAAGTCCTGAGCTAGAGTATCCCAATCAGTGTAATATCCAGGTGGTTTGCCAGTAAGCCACCTCTTAGCAGTGCCTTTCAGAGAGAACGGGAAAGCTCTCAAACAAAGAGTATTCTTATCGAGGTTTCCGTTCTTGAAAGTGCTGCAGAGATCAAGGAAATCCGCCAGATGAGTGCACATATTTTCTAGAGGCCTACCTTCAAATTGTAGATCCCTAGAGATCATGGTCAAGAATGGAATCTTGATCTCATAGTCAGGATCGCCTTCAATGCGCGGCACGACAATAGAGATCAAACGCTAGTCGCGCTCGGTTTGTTGTAGTCTGCTAGACTTTTCTGTGTAACTGGTGGTGGTGGTGGCGGTGGTAGATCGCCGCCTGGTGGTGGTAAATTACCACCTGGTGGTGGTAGATGATCAGTCATCCTGGGAGATGGAGGAGGTGAAAGTGACTTGGTGTATGAAGCGGATGAAGATGACGGTGAAGATGGAGATGAGGAACTCTCCTTCAGTTCCTCGATCTTAATCGGAGTGACGGATGGAGGTGGATTGGTTCTGCCTCTCTTCGGAATTTGTGATTGTCGAGGTGGAGCAGAACTGCCTGGTCTCTCAATACTCTTAGCCTTGTCGGTTTGAGAGCGAGTCAAAGGGCGGCGATGACACTTGTGAACAACCTACAAATAACAAAAACAAACAAAAACCAGTGTAAAATTGAAGTGGGTGGAAAGGTGAAAGATGGAAAGTAGAAAATAAATTGCCAGTTCTTCTTTCAAACAATCAAAAGAAGTCCCTGACAACGGCGCCAATTTGATGAGCCTTAATCGTTGTGCGGGTTCAATCAAATACTACAAAGCTAACAAAAGCTAGGGTAGATCGTATTCCACGGGCCTTCTAATGATCGACTACTCAAATAAGATGGCAAATTACTCAGGTTAAACACTTCATGCGTGGTGTGAGTTCACCAGAGCATTGGCAATCAACAGATCAGCGGATTTCAATTCTCGTTCACCAGATTGAAAATTAAAACTAAAATAGATTGAAAATTGGTTGATTAAAACAAAGATCACAGACAAACTTAGACTTCGAATCCCCCTTCGTTCACCAGAGCATTGGCAATCAATAGATCAGCGGATTTCAATTCTCGTTCAATCGGTTTCTAAGACACAACCATAACTCCTTACCCTTAGGTTTAAGACTGGCGAACGTTCGCTCTATCCGATCTAGCTACCAAGATTAATTAGCCACCCGGGTACGGTCGCCTCTCGCAACGACTTAATTTAACTGTGTGATTACTAACGATTTATGACTTACTCTTGCAGTGGATTAACCCTAATTGGTTCCTACGAAAGGCACACCCCAATGATTAGGTTAATTGTTCGATTTGATATTTTAAAGTAAGACGAGCGTTCGCTTCAATCCTTAGCTTAACAAGAATCTAATCTAGGTGATCAATCCAGACAAGAAACATGAACAATGAAGAACAAATCAAACATGAAAAGAGAAACTGATTGAACTTTGAATCTAATCACCGCCGATCCGTGACCGCTTTAAAGCCTTGGGTCACTTAGGGTTCATCTAGTCTAAGCTCTAAGAGTTTAGCTACTCATGTTTTCACAAAAGAATCAAAGATAAAGATACAGTTCATCTTTCAGAGGAAGAACAGAAAAGGTTCTGAAAAACCTAATTAAGACGGCTCTGGCAGAACTTCGATCTTCGGTAAGCTGCAATCCTAGCTCCGAGTCCTCGGGATGGAAGGGATGGCATCACGATCTCTTTCCGGCTCTTCGAACTCTAACTCTGCTCCAGAACTTGAGAGAATTCTGAAGTATTCGGTATTATTTGGAAATTATGATGTATGAAAAGTATATCCCATATTTGGGCCGCCGGTTAAATATTTATACTTAACCCTAATACCACCGGATTTTCTCTAGAATTTTCGCCAAAAATCATAAGGAATTTTCGCCGAAAATCTTAGTGCAAAAGGGATGACCGCCGGCTAATTTCTTCTGTGGTTTTCGGACCATTGGTTCTCGGCGAAAACTTAGTGTTTTCACCGAAAACTTCCTTTGGCTGACATCAGTTGATTTGTGCATGCATTTTCGCCAAAAATGTGAAGGTATTTTCGGCGAAATCTTCAGTGTAAAATGGGGCAGGAATTTTTTCGACTTGATTGGCTCCTTGGATCGATTCCGGTGTGATTCCTCGAAGTTCCAACGCCTTAGACACGTCCTTGGCTACTTATTTGATGGCAAAAACCTGTGCTAACATAGAAACACTAGAAAACCATCAAATAGACCCGAAACGGACCAAAGTAACACAAATGGCACGAGATAGGGCAATTGATTGAATATTCGTTATTCTACCCTAAAAACCATGTCTTAAGCAAGGAAATGTCGCTTAAATGAGGCTGATAATCACGTCAAATCGAGTGTCATCACTTGCATAAACCTAATCTAGGCGACCAACCAGAAGAGAAACATAAACAATCAAGAACAAAACAACCATGTGATGACACTCGATTTGACGTGATTATCGGCCTCATTTAAGCAACATTTTCTTGCTTAAGACATGGTTTTTAGGGTAGAATAGCGAATATTCAATCAATTGCCCTATCTCGTGCCATTTGTGTTACCTTGGCCCGTTTCGGGTCTATTTGATGGTTTTCTAGTGTTTCTATGTTAGCACAGGTTTTTGCCGTCAAATAAAGTAGCCAAGGACGTGTCTAACGTGTTGGAACCTTGAGGAATCAAACCAGAATCAATCCAAGGAGCCAATCGAGTCGAACCAAATCCTGCCCCGTTTTACAAAGGAATTTTTGGCGAAAACACCTAAGGTTTTCGGCAAAAATATATGAACAAATCGACTGAAGCTCACTCAAGGAAGTTTTCGGCGAAAACACTAAGTTTTCGCCGAGAACCAATGGTCCGAAAAATACAGGAGAAAAGCAGCCGACGTTCAGTCATTTTACAAAGAGATTTTCGCTGAAAATCTCTTCACATTTTCGGCGAAAATATCAGTTAAAAACTGGCGGTATTAGGGTTAAGTATAAATACTTAACCGGCGGCCCAAATCAGATATACTTTTCAGAATCATAATTACCAACTAATACCGAAATTATCAGAATTCTCAAGAGTTCTGAAGGAGAGTTTAGAGTTCGAAGAGCCAAGAAGAGATCGTGACGCCATCCCTTCCATCTTGAAGACTCGAAGCTAGGATTGCAGTTTACCGGAAGATCGAAGTTTTGCCAGACTCGTCTTAATTAAGTTTTTCAGATCCTTTTTTGTTCTTGCTCTGTATGATGAACTCTATCTTTGTCTTTGATTCTTTTGTGATAAACATGAGTAGCTAAACTCTTAGAGCTTAGACTAGATGAACCCTAAGTGACCCAGGGCTTTAAAGCGGTCACGGATCGGTGGTGATTATATTCAAAGTTCAATCAGTTCTCTTTCATGTTTGATTTGTTCTTCATTCTTCACGTTTCTTGTCTGGATTGATCACCTAGATTAGATTCTTGTTAAGCTAAGGATAGAAGCGAACGCTCGCCTTACTTTAAAACATCAAATTGAACAATTAACCTAATCATTGGAGTGTGCCTTTCGTAGGAACCAATTAAGGTTAATCCACTGCAAGAGTAACTCATAAATCGTTAGTAATTCTACCAGTTAAGTTAAGTCGTTGCGAGAGGCGACTGTACCCGGGTGGCTAATTAATCGTATTAGCTAGATCGAATAGAGCGAACGTTCGCCAGTCTTAAACCTAAGGGTCAGGAGTTATGATGGTGTATAGAAACCGATTGAATGAGAATTGAAATCTGCTGATCTGTTGATTGCCTATGCTCTGGTGAACGAAGGGGGATTCGAAGTCTAAGTTCGTCTGTCATATCTGTTTTCAACCCTAATTTCCAATCTGTTTTTAGTTTCAATTTTTAATGTCTCTGCATTTCTTAGAATTAGAAGTCGTGGAACTCACACCACGCACGAAGTGATTAACCTGAGTAATTTGCCAGCTTATTGATGACACTCGATTTGACGTGATTATCAGCCTCATTTAAGCGACATTTCCTTGCTTGAAACGTGGTTTTAGGGGTAAAATAGCGAATATTCACTCAACTACCCTATTTCCTACTGATTTGGTTACTTTGGCCCTTTTTGGGTCAATTTGATGGTTTTATAGTGTTTTTATGATAGCACAGATTTTTGCCATCATTTATGTAACCATGGACGTATTCAAGACCTCAAGGAGTGAACTAGAATCGAACCAGAAATCAAACCGGATTCAGAACCGAAGATCCAACTGCCCAGCACAATACTTTCGCCGAAAATACTACACAGTTTTCCGCGAAAATACCTTCAGAAAACCCACAGACGGAATGAGCTGAATTGCACTGAAGTTTTCGGCGAAAATACTATAATGTTTTCTCCAAAAATCATAGAAGAAATCAAACAGGGGATTCTGCCTAAAGTTTTCGGCAAAAATTATCTTATATTTTCACCGAAAACATCTTCCAAATCCGGCACTGTATTGGAAACCCTAAGCGTACCTATTTAAAGAAACAGAGCAGCCGCCAGCCAGACACACAAAATTCATAATTCATACTTTCACAAATCAGACTTTTGAGAGTCAGCCGACTCTAGGGTCGATAGATAGAGTTTAGAGAGTTCGAAGATCTGTGGAGAGATCGTGACGCCATCCTTCCACCTCGGAGCTTAAAGTTGAAGATCCAGGAGATTGAAGCTTCGCGGGAGTCGTCAGAATTAGGTTTTTCCAGTTCTTATCTGTTCTTCCTCTGTATGATGATCTTCATTGTTGCCTTTGATTCTCTTGTTTCTGATATGATTAACTGAACTTGTAGAGCTTAGATTAGATGAACCCTAAGTGACCCAGGGCTTTAAAGCAGTCACGGATTGGCGGTAATTAGATTCGAAGTTCAATCAGTTTCTCTTTGCATGTTTGATTCGTTCTTCATTGTTCATGTTTCTTGTCTGGATTGATCCCCTAGATTAGATTCTTGTTAAGCTAAGGATAGAAGCGAACGCTCGCCTTACTTTAGAACATCGAATTGAACAATTAACCTTATAATTGGAGTGTGCCTTTCGTAGGAACCGGTTAGGGTTAATCCGCTTCAAGAGTAACTCATAAATCATTAGTAATTACACCAGTTAATTAAGTCATTGCGAGAGGCGACCGTACCCGGGCGGCTAGTTAATCTTGGTAGTTAGAACGGATAGAGCGAACGTTCGCCGGTCTTAAACCTAAGGGTAAGGAGTTATGGTGGTGTATAGAAATCGATTGAATTAGAATTGAAAACCGCTGATCTGTTGATTGCCAATGCTCTGGTGATCTAAGGGGGATTCGAAATCTAAGTTCGTCTATCTTCTCGTTAGTCAACCTTTTACTTTTCTATCTTTTATTTTCCTGCTTTATTAGATTAGAAGTCGTGGAACTCACACCACGCACTAAGTGTTTAAACCTGAGTAATTTGCCAGCTTCTTTGAGTAGTCAATTAGTAGAAACCCTGTGGAATACGATCTAGTCTACTTCGATAGGTTAGTTATTTGATTCCGCTAAGGCTTTTGGAATTAATACGATCTACCCTAGCTTTCCTAGCTTAGTAGTATTTGTTTGAACCCGCACAACGACTGGTTCATCAAATTGGCGCCGTTGCCGGGGACTTCTTTTGATTATTTGAAAGAAGAACTGGCAATTTATTCTTCTACTTTCCATCTTTCACCTTTCCACCCACTTCGATGTTACACTGGTTTTTGTTTGTTTTTGTTATTTATAGGTTTCTCACAGGTGTATGCATCGCCGCCCTTGGACTTGCTCTCAAATCGACAAGGCTAAGAGTATAGAGAGACCAGGTAGTTCTGCTCCACCTTGACAATCACAGATTCCAAGGAAAAGCAGAACCAATCCACCTCCATCCGTCACTCCGATCAAGATCGAGGAACTGAAGGAGAGCTCCTCATCTCCATCTTCACCGTCATCTTCATCCGCTTCATACACCGAGCCACTTTCACATCCTCCATCTCCTACCATGGATAATCAGTTACCACCACCACCACCACCCCCACCACCACCAGGCGGAAATCCACCACCGCCACCTGCACAGAAGAGTCTAGCTGACTACAACAAGCCGAGCGCGACTAGCATTCGATCTGCCATTGCTGTGCCGCACGTCTACTAGAAACTATGGCCTAATCAAGCCGCCAGCAGCTTCTGTCTATGTTGCTGATTGCGAATGGTGTGGAGCTTGTGCGCATAATGGAGGCCGTTGCCAGAATTTTGGTAAGACAGAAGTCTGGTCCGCCGAAGAGGTAAATTTCGTTCAACAAGGCTTCGTTAACAATCAAAATGGTTATGCTGGCTACCGCAACTTCAGACAACAAGGGAACTATCAAGACAGACCTCCCTACAATAATGGCGCCAACCATAACCAGAACCAGAATAACCGCCCAGCTGGTCCAGCTCAGGATCAGAAGCCTAACCATCCGCCGGGAGGTGTCTATCAGCCGCCACACCGTAATCCGGGTAACTATGGAACTGCTCCTGGCAATCGCCAGAATCAATATTTGAATAACACCTATCCAGGGCAGCAGCACCAGAAGGAGAACAATGTCAGTGACCTGGACAAGAAGCTTAGTCAGATCATCACGAGACTTGATGATCATGACAATCAGTTCAAAGCTCAAGCTCTTCTCAATCAAGAACAGATCGCATCCGGTCAAAGAATTGAGCAAGCTGTTAACCACATCTCGAGCATGCTAGCATCTGGACGACCATTTGGCCAACTTCCAAGCCAGACAGAGCCGAATCCGAGAAAAGAGCAAGCCAAGATGGTAACTGTTCAAAAGTTTACAAGCTTATCTGCTGATGCTTCTTCTGTTTTACGCAAGATGATTGAATCTCCAAAGAAGAAGGAAGCACAGAAAGTGGCGCCTAAGGAGGATAATCCTCCTCTTGCACCGTACTATGTGAAGCCTCCTTTTCCAAGAGCATTGCTGCTGAATGCAAGGATCGAGACCGGCATGAAGGGGAATAAAGAAGGATATCCTGATGCTCGTAGCAAGAAACCTTCCTCTCCATATCCAGCTAAGTGTTATGATCCTGGCTCTTTCACTCTACCTCTTGTCATTAATGATGTTGAGATAAAACGTTGTTTAGTTGATCTTGGCGCATCTGTCAATGTTATGCCTATGAGTCTGTATGAAAAAATGGACCTAGGAGAACTTGAACCGACTAGCATGCAACTTGTCTTTACTGATAGATCACTTAAAACCCCTAGGGGAGAGATAAAAGACGTTGTTACAAAATGCGGTCCTTTCATGTTCTTAGCTGACTATGTTATGATTGACACTAGTAAGGATGATTCTACCATTCTCATAGGACGACCCTTCATGGCCACTACTGGAATGCAAATCAATGTTCCAAATGGTTCTTTAACTTTGAGGGTTGGTAAAGACACGATAACGTTTTGCCTTAAAGACGGAATGAAATATAATCCTTTGAATGAAGAATCTCATTGTCTAGCTGTTGAAACTGTGGAGTTGACTCCGGTCAAATCCGTCACTAACGTCTCTTCTAGTGTTCCTAGCTCAATTGTTACTGTAGGTGCTGAACAGATTACCAAGCAGAAACCAAAATCTGCTGTTCAGAAGTCGTCAAAGAAGAAGGAACTGAAAGCCTCTTCTAAACCGCCAAGCAAGGAGTCTGGTAGGCCGCGAGGAAAGAATCAAAAGAAGAAGACTCAAATGGTCTGGAGACCAGTTGTTCCACCGTCTTCTTCCGAGGCAACCACGCCACCAGTTCCTAACAAGCCACCGGCGCATGAGCAGAAGAAGAAGGAGAAGCCGAAAGCATCTCCTAAGGAAATACCTACGATCACCGATCCTGGTGATACAAAGCCGAGGTCAAAGAGAAGACGAAGTCAATCATTCTCATCTCTTCCACCGTCTTCCTCGTAGAAGATGATCCCTTGATAGAGCTGTTTGGTCCGTTCAAGATCACTGAGCACCTTCCCGACGGACGTACCAAGCTTACACACGCTAACGGGAAGAAATTCACGCTCACCAGAGATACCCTACTTCATGAACTCCGATGCTAGCATTAAGGAGAACATGAGTTGGGATGTCTCCCAATACCGTCCAGGTATCGTCCAACTCAAGGGCGTTAATCTAGAGAGCTTCGTGGGAGGCAACCCACAGCTGGAGTCAGTTTTTCATTTGTGTCAACCTTAGTGTTTTAGAGTCGGTTCGGGGGAGCCAAAAGTGTCGATTTGTTTGATTTCTTATTTTTCGTGTGTAGTCTGTGTGTCGTAGTGTCAATCGTAAGTTGTTTTAGGTTGTTCCGATTTTTGTGGATTTAACTGTGATTTTCTAAAGTTTGCCGGGTTTGCGAAAATATTTTCAATAGTACAGGTCAAAATTTTTGCCGAAAATATACCCTGTTTTCGTCGAAAACTCCCTTTAAAATCTCACTGAGTTTTCTAGACGTTTTCAACAAAACTTTTCGGCAAAAATTCAGTAAACTTTTTGGCGAAAATCCTTTTGAAAAACCGGCAGTACTTTTTAACTAACATTTTCGGCAAAAAATTACACTTATTTTCGCCGAAAATATGAGTGAAAATCAACCATTTTTTTCATTTTAAAATCCGGTAACTTATTCCCTCTCTCCTCACTTCTTATTTTCGAAAAAATTGCAAAACCTCCCTTGTTTCCAAAACCAAACCGCCGTCGCCCTTTCTTTCGTCGCCGCCGACCAAAACTGCCGCCGCCGCCATCGCCGACCGCCGCGGCCCTACTCCACTTCCTTTTCCGAACATTTTGAGACGTAGATCGTCCGAATCGGAGCTCTAGAGCTCCCGTTCAGCCAAACCCTAAAATTTTAGATTTTTCACCGATTTCTCTCTCTCTGTTCATTTTCAGCACCCATGGCTTCAAGGTAAGTTGTAGAACTTTTCACTATGAATCTTTTGACATGTTGAATGCTGAATTTTGTCTAGGTTGACTTTCGATTGACTTTTCGATTTACCTCGATTTGCGTGTCGGCTGATTTCGTGTGAACTAGGTTAGCTGAACTCTTTGGACTGATCTAGCATGATTAGGGAGTATTGTGCTTAATTTTAATATCATTTGATCATGTGTTGCTATAAAGAAGATCGATTCTTTGTGGTGTTGACTTTTGAGAAATGTCGGTTTGACCATGAACTGTTTATGATCATTTGGCTGCCTTATGTGCTTATTTACGTTCATATTTTTGTGCTTGCCATCTGAGATCATATTATGCCGTCATTTCCCGCTTTGTGATAGTCTTGCCATGATTAGGGTTCAATGTTCTATTATGTTGACTTTTTGAATGACGGTTTGACTTCTGAACTCTGATTGTGATAATTCCATCTGGTTGTTCCTAAGCATGTATTTTAATTGTTTGTGATTACCGATTAATCTGCTTTGCTTACCCCCACTCGGTTTTCCTCATTTCTTTGTGAAATTGAGTTTTTCTACTAAGTGTGGGGTAGGGTTTTAGTTTGACTAATTTGGTTTGTTTTCTTGCTTAGGAATGTAACTCATGAGCGCAAGACCAAGCAGAGACTTGAAACCGCCTCTAACTCCCGAGCTCACGCTCCCGTCACACCTGCCGTCCAGGGCCCTCCCCCAGCTTTCCCTGGCCGTGTTGGGTACCACCACACCGTTGCTCGCCTACCCCCGTACTACTTCGAGTGCTACCAGCGTCTCGAGAATATCCCTGGAGCTGCTGTTCGCCCCCTTTCCATGGAGTCGCTCTTCGATCACGATGTGGACTGGCACCGGAACGTGCTCGATGCACTGACGCATGCTGGCTTGCTGGAGCTGACCACGCTAGTCGCCGACTTCCCAGACGTCGCCCTTCAGGAATTTTAAGCGACGTTCGATCTGGACGAGCACAAGAGGAGGCAGCACAAGGAGGTCGTCACCTTCTATCTGGGCGGGGTGCACAGGAAACTCACATATGATGAGTTTGCAGCTCGTCTCGGGATTCCCTACGAGCACTACGATGGTCATCACCTCGGCTGGGAGAACGACGATGATGACGGAGAGGAGTACCATGCACTCTGGAGCCACATGACTGGAGTGCCCGGCGATCATCTCACGAAGCATAATTCAGTTAAGTCTCTCTCTCACCCTCTCTATAAATTCATTCACATGGTTTGGCGTCGTTCTCTTTTGTATGCTCCAGAGAAGGACCACCACCATATCAGCCGAGAGGAGCTTCTTCTTCATCGCGCCATCCGGGAGAGCTATCCTCTTCATCCCGGATGGGTGCTTGCCCGACTACTCCGCAAGAAGACTCAGAGGTCGAAGCCACCTCGCTCACTCCTGGGAGGCAACTTTGTAGGCCGACTGATCATCTCTGTCGGCCTCAGCCAAGAATATGGCCCGAACATCCCACGCCGCAGAGTGCGCACCGTTGGAGGTGATTTGGCGGTCGAATACAACCTCGAGCTGGACCTCAACCCCAGGTAGCAGCAGATCCTCCTCTCCAAAACGAGGATGAGTTAGAGGAAGAAGATGATTCTGAGGAGCCTCAGCCTCAGTACGAGCCAGAATTTCATGATCCTACACCCTCGCCACACCATCAGGAAGGGTATGCACACCAGTCGCCGCTGCTCATTCCAGATCCATATTAGGCACCTCACTCGCAGCACCACCCGCACCCCGCAGATGTTGGAGCGCTGTACGAGCGACTGCAGGAGTGGCGCATCACCGACAACACCACTCAAGAGGCGAGATGGACTATTATGCATCAACATATGCACCACGCTGACGAGCGGTATGAGGCACAGCTGGCGTGGCAACGTCAGCTCGGCGACTTCCTCCACTTTCCACCTCCCGACGCGCCTGACGAGCAGTGATCGGGTTGTATCCTCTTTCTTGTCCTTTCTTTTTATTTCTTCTTTTCGGATTTCGATCCAACTTTTTTCTGTGTGGATCCGGGACACTTGTCCCGGTTTCCTTTTTATGTTTCATTTGTTTTTGTTTTGTAGGCAGTTGGGAGATTCCCTTTGCTTCGCTTGGGTAGATTCCCTCCGCTCCGAGGATCCGTGCTCATCCCCTACGCCAACTATCTCGGTCCAGGTTCTTCTACTTCACTCTGAACTCTAGAATTATTCCTGTGAGGACACGGTCTGATTTAAGTGTGGGGTAGGATGCTAGAGAACCTTGCATGAACTTGATTGCCCTTGATTGTGTTTTTGTGTGCCTCGTGATTCCTTGACATTCTCTCTAGCATTAGAATGGCTCAGTTCTTGGTTTTTGAAGTTAAGTTGTTGTTCAATCCTTCATAATGATGCTTAGACTGCTTAACCTAGAACTTGAGAACCAACATGTATATTTTGATGCTAAATTGCCTGGTCAGAACAGAATTTTTAAAATCACACTTGTAGTTTGTAGCCTCGATTGCATGAAAATGACCAAATCCGACTAGCAAACCAACTGTGAGCTTTTGATCCATTGCACGTAACTTGCAATTTCAATTCTTTTTGAGTGATTTTCTGTTTGCTTGAATGAGTTAGAATTTGCATGAGACCTACTCGAGACCACACGATGACACGAGTTCTAGAATGATAGGGGCACCTAGATTCAGCTACTAAGCCAGATAGCCTACCCAACGATAAAATCCATTAGGTTTAAACCCTTAAGCTTGGCCTGTTCTTTCGGTTCGATAATACATTATAGACATTTCCCATTCTTTCATCTCCCCGTTGATCCACTGTGGTTGTAGTTCTACATTGACCTACAGGAAGTCGGTTTGTGGTAACCTGCCTTTAGCCATTAAACAGGTGGTCTTAGCTATTATGTCCGAACGTGTAAACCCCTCTAGCAACTAAAAGAAAGAATCGGCACAAAGAAAAAAAATAATAAGAAAAAAAATTCGAAAAAGTAGAAATTCAGAAAGTTTCAAGTTTTTAGTTCAATAAAACGTTCTTCTCCCTACAATTGGAAGAACCAAGTCAAAAGAAAAGTTGAAAAGGAAAAAAAATTGTGTAAGAAAAAAAAATAAAGTGCTAGGTTGCTTGAGGGTATCATAGGACGAGCGTTCACTATTCCACCCATGTCTGGTTAAACGGTAGGAAGCCATAGGCTAGATTCGAGGGAAGTTAGTCGAAAGCTACACTGCACCAAAGCCATCATCATACATTCCCATCATCCATCTCATTATAAACCCTTGTAGTGTAGAATTCGTTACAGTCCTAGCAGGGAAGTCCTTCTTGACTAGTTCCTCGTGTTGTCACAGTGGTGGAGATGTGGTCGAAATGCAAACTTATGACAGAATTCAGTAACAGAAAATGATTGAGAGCAGAAACACGTCCTTAAACACAGAGAGTTAGAGTTCCCCATTTACTAAACATTTCCCGTGTGAGGAGTCTGGTCGGTCAGGTCAAATCCGTGCATAATTGGTTGCTACTACTTGTCGTGTGCAGTTATTAGTCAGACCAGGTTGTTTGGCTGATCTGTATGCATATTAGGTTTCTTGTTCTAGGAATTATCTGTGTAATAATTCATTGTGTTTGATTGAGCTCCAATTTAATCGATCATATCATTTGTGAACATGAGCGTTTCTATTTAGTTTGCTTGAGGACAAGTAAAAGCTTAAGTGTGGGGTATTTTGATGACACTCGATTTGACGTGATTATCAGCCTCATTTAAGCGACATTTCCTTGCTTAAGACATGGTTTTTAGGGTAGAATAGCGAATATTCAATCAATTGCCCTATCTCGTGCCATTTGTGTTACCTTGGCCCGTTTCGGGTCTATTTGATGGTTTTCTAGTGTTTCTATGTTAGCACAGGTTTTTGCCGTCAAATAAAGTAGCCAAGGACGTGTCTAAGGCGTTGGAAACTCGAGGAATCACACCGGAATCAATCCAAGGAGCCAATCAAGTTGAACCAAATTCTGCCCCGTTTTACAAAGAAATTTTCGGCGAAAAGACCTAAGGTTTTTGGCGAAAATATATGAACAAATCGACTGAAGCTCACTCAAGGAAGTTTTTGGCAAAAACACTAAGTTTTCGCCGAGAACCAATGGTCCGAAAAACATAGGAGAAAAGTAGCCGGCGTTCAGTCATTTTACAAAGAGATTTTCGCTAAAAATCTCTTCACAATTTCGGTGAAAATATCAGTTAAAAACCGGCGGTATTAGGGTTAAGTATAAATACTTAACCGGCGGCCCAAATCAGATATACTTTTCAGAATCATAATTACCAACTAATACCGAAATACTCAGAATTCTCAAGAGTTCTGAATGAGAGTTTAGAGTTCGAAGAGCCAAGAAGAGATCGTGACGCCATCCCTTTCATCTCGAAGACTCGGAGCTAGGATTGCAGTTTATCGGAAGATCGAAGTTCTGCCGGAGTCATCTTAATTAGGTTTTTCAGATCATTTTCTGTTCTTCCTCTGTATGATGAACTCTATCTTTGTCTTTGATTCTTTTGTGATAAACATGAGTAGCTAATTTCTTAGAGCTTAGACTAGATGAACCCTAAGTGACCCAGGGCTTTAAAGCGGTCACGGATTGGCGGTGATTAGATTCAAAGTTCAATCAGTTCTCTTTCATGTTTGATTTGTTCTTCATTATTCACGTTTCTTGTCTGGATTGATTACCTAGATTAGATTCTTGTTAAGCTAAGGATAGAAACGAACGCTCGCCTTACTTTAAAACATCAAATTTAACAATTTACCTAATCATTGGAGTGTGCCTTTCGTAGGAACCAATTAGGGTTAATCCACTGCAAGAGTAACTCATAAATCGTTAGTAATTCCACCAGTTAAGTTAAGTCATTGCGAGAGGCGACCTTACCCGGGTGGCTAATTAATCGTGGTAGCTAGATCGGATAGAGCGAACGTTCGCCAGTCTTAAACCTAAGGGTCAGGAGTTATGGTGGTGTATAGAAACCGATTGAATGAGAATTGAAATCCGCTGATCTGTTGATTGCCTATGCTCCGGTGAACGAAGGGGGATTCGAAGTCTAAGTTCGTCTGTCATCTCTGTTTTCAACCCTAATTTCCAATCTATTTTTAGTTTCAATTTTTAATTTCTCTGCATTTCTTAGAATTAGAAGTCGTGGAACTCACACCACGCATGAAGTGTTTGACCTGAGTAATTTGCCAGCTTATTTGAGTAGTCGATCATTAGAAGGCCCATGGAATACGATCTACCCTAGCTTTCCTAGCTTAGTAGTATTTGTTTGAACCCACACAATGACAGGTTCATCACCATGCAAAGAGAAACTGATTGAACTTTGAATCTAATCACCGCCGATCCGTGACCGCTTTAAACCCTTGGGTCACTTAGGGTTCATCTAATCTAAGCTCTACAAGTTCAGCTACTCATAACGATAACAGAAGAATCGAAGGCAACAAAGGAAGTCATCATACAGAGGAAGAACAAATAAGAACTGACAAAATCAACGCAGATTAGAAAATCATAACGATATCGAAATCGAAAGAAAACTATAATCGGGGCCTGTGTTTGCACAGTTTCCTTAAGATAGATTCACCCTACACAAGGAGGTCTTTCTCCTAGGATACAACAATTTCAACGGTGTTTCAACACCGCCGAACGCAACCACGCTTGAGCAAAGTGACAAAAAACGAACCGACAAATAAAAAGAAAGGAAGAAGAATAGAACTCTAGGAGAGAGATTTTTGTCTCTGAAGGTGTGTGGAAAACTGAAGGGATAGGTGGGTATTTATAGGGGAAAATCTGCAGCAAACTCTTTAGTTGAGCAATGTGGTATAAAACCACTTTCTCACATTACTCCTTTTCCCACCAAGGTACGTTGAGAATCAATTTCTCATTCACCTTATATCCATTTTGGAGGTATTATATCTCGATTCGAAGCTCTCTTGTAGGAGAACAAGAATATGTAATCACCTTACAAAAAGGTGTTACTTAACCCACTCATAACCACATTCCAAAATGGTACAAACCCATTTGGTTTACCCAAATTTTCCAACAATTCTGATGACTCCGGCGAAGCTTCGATCTCTTGGATCTTCAACTATAAGCTCCAAGCTCTCCGAGATGGAAGGATGGCGTCACGATCTCTCCACGATTCTTCGAACTCTCTAAACTCTCTCTCGAACTTCTTTGGTCTGGAACTTGTGTAAGTTCTATTATGAAAAAGTATGTACGAATTGGGCCGCCGGTTAAGTATTTATACTTAACCCTAAGTTCGCTGGATTTGCCTGGATTTTTCGGCAAAAACTTAAGGAGTTTTCACCAAAAACTTCAGTGTAAATTGCTCGCTTCCGTCGACTGATCTCCTGTAAGTTTTAAGTCTAGAGTTTTCGGCGAGAACTTTGACCTCTTGCCAAAAACTTCTTCTTGTGAGCTCTGCCGATTTCTTATGGAGTTTTCGATGAAAACCTCTGGTCTTTTCGCTGAAATCTTATGTGTAAAATGGGGCAGGATTTGTGTTGACTTGATTGACTCCTCGGATTGATTCTGGTGTAGTTCCTCGAGGTTCCAATGCCATAGACACGTCGTTGGCTACTTTATTTGACGGCAAAAACCTGTGCTATCATGAAAACACTAGAAAACCATCAAATAGACCCGAAACAGGCCAAAGTAACACCAATGGCACGAGATAGAGCAGATGAGTGAATATTTGCTATACTACCCTAAAAACCATGTCTTACGCCAAGAAATGTCACTTAAATGAGGCTGATAATCACGTCAAATTGAGTGTCATCAGGGCTCATCATCCCCCTCTTTTGAGAAGGATTCATTCTTGAATCCAGATCTGCATAGACATCATCATAGTAGGGTGTCAAGTCAGCCACATTAAAGGTAGCACTTACCCTGTAGGAATTTGGTAAATCAAGGATGTAGGCATTGTTGTTGACTCTCTGAAGGACTATGTACAGTCCATCCCCTCTAGGTAACATCTTGGACTTCCTCTGCTCAGGGAACCTATCCTTTATGAAGTGGATCCATACTTGGTCCCCAACTTCAAATATTTTCTCTTTCCTCCCTAGTTGGTGTTTCGGGTGTATTGGGCAGTCCTTCTCTCAATGTTGGCTTGGACTTCTCATGTAGGTTCTTGACATATGTTGCCTTCTCTTGACCACTTGCATCTAAGAACTCATGGATATGTAGAGGTGATAAATCCAAGGGGGTTAAATCCATAAACAAGTTCAAAAGGTGAGTATTGGGTGGCGGAGTGCACAACCCTATTATAAGCAAATTCTACGTGTGGCAGGCAATCTTCCCAAGTTTTAATGTTGCTTTTGATGATGGCCCTCAGCATTTGGGACAAGGATCAATTCACAACTTCGGTTTGACCATTAGTTTGAGAGTGGCAACTAGTGGAGTATATCAATCTGGTTCCAAGCTTAGCCCACAAGGTCTTCCAAAAGTAGCTTAGGAATTTTGAGTCCCTATCCGAGACTATTGTCTTGGGGACTCCATGCATCCTGACTATCTCTTTAAAGAATAAATCAGCAATATGGGAGGCATTGTTAGTTTTATGACAAGCGATAAAATGGGCCATCTCGGAGAACCTATCGACTACCACAAAGATGGAATCCTTTCCTTTTCTAGTCCTAGGCAGCCCTAATACAAAATCCATGGACAAGTCTACCCATGGGTGTTTAGCGACGGGTAAAGGAGTGTATAAGCCATAGGGTTTGAGTTTTAACTTAGCTCCTTGGCACTTGGAGCATTGAGCTATGAGTTTTTCCACATCATGGCGCATCTTGGGCCAATAAAAGTGCTCCTGGAGGGTGGCTAAGGTTTTGGCTACGCCAAAATTTCCCATGAGCCTCTAGGGTTAGGACAATACTGCAAGAATGGTTAGCTAAACACAGGTTGGGTCCTTTGAATAAATATCCATCCTGCTTGTAGAAGTTCCCAAATCCTTCCTGGTGACAAGCCTCAAAGATATATTTGAAGTCAAGGTCAGTAGCATAAAGGTCTTTGATGTGTTCAAAGCCAATAAATTTAGTATCAAGGATTGAGATTAGGGTGTACCTTCGAGAGAGGGCATCATCCACTACGTTTTCCTTACCTTGCTTGTATTGGATGATGTAGGGAAAGGACTTAATGAATTCTACCCACCTGGCATGTCTTTTGTTGAGCTTGTGTTGAGCCTCGAGGTACTTGAGTGACTCATGATCCATCTGGATGATGAATTCCTTCGGACACAGGTAATGCTGTTAAGTATTTAAAGCCCTTACCAAGGCATAGAGTTCTTTGTCGTAGGTGGGGTACTTGAGTGTTGCACCACTCAGCTTCTCACTGAAGTAGGCAATGGGCCTTTTCTCTTGCATTAGACAGCTCCAATCTCCACTCCAGAGGCATCACACTTGATCTCAAAGGGCTTAGTGAAATCGGGCAACATGAGCAATGGGGCTTCAGTGAGCTTCTTCTTTAGGGCTTCAAAGGCTTCTTACTGTGGTGTACCCCAATGGAAGGGTACATCCTTCTTGAGCACGACTGTGAATGGGGCAGTAATGTTGCTGAAATCCCCCCACAAACCTTCGATAGAAGCTAGCAAATCCATGAAAGCTTCTAACATCATTGATGTTCTGATGTGTGGGCCATGATTTGATAGCTTCTATCTTGTCTTCATCCACCCTAATACCTGTTGAACTAACAACAAAGCCAAGGAAAACAAGATGATCTGTGCAAAAGGTGCACTTGGCCATGTTAGCATAGAGGTGTTCTTTCCTAAGGGTTTCTAAGATAGTTTTAGGTGTCCTAGGTGGTCGTCTAGGTTTTTGGAGCAGATAAGTATGTCATCAAAGTAGATCACGACAAATTTACCAGTATAAGATCTAAGAACTTGATTCATTAATTTCATGAAGGTACTAGGTGCGTTGGTTAAGCCAAATGGCATCATATAACCCTAATTTAGTCTTGAAAGCAGTTTTCCATTCATCACCTTCCTTCATTCGGATTTGGTGATAGCCTGATTTAAGATCAATTTTAGAGAAGATAGTAGATCCATGTAACTCATCAAGCATGTCATCTAATCTAGGGATAGGGTGTCGATACTTAACTGTGATGTTGTTGATGGCTCGATAATCATAACACATCCTCCATGTTCCTTCCTTCTTGGTGACTAGGATAACTGGCACGGCAGAAGGGCTCATGCTTTCTCTGACATATCCTTTGTCCATCAGCTCCTCTACTTGATCTTGTATCTCTTTGGTTTCTTCTGGATTGGTACGGTAGGCTAGCTTATTTTGTAAGGCAGCGCCGGGCACCAAGTCTATTTGATGCTCAACTCCTCCGAGTGGGGCAGCCCACTAGGGATTTCTTTGGGGAAGAGATCCTCAAATTCATGTAAGAGTGAGACAACAACACTAGGTAAGGAAGCGTTAGGGTTAGAAATCAAGCATTCTTTGTAGAGGATGATCACGAGGGTTTTCCTGGTAACTAGGGTTTGTTTGATCTCACTAGGGGTTGCTAGGAGGTTTTCTCTCATTTTAGTCTCACTTTTTTGAACTCTTGGACCCTTAGGGTCTGGTAATTATGTTTTTTGCACTTGAGGCACCACTTGTTTGTTCTCACTTCTCTTTATTTTTGAGCTCTTTCTCTTTTTTCTCTGGGATTGCTCTCCTATCTATTTGATATTTGAGAATTTATGTGGGTGACAAGGGTTTTAGGATGTACTTTGTGTTTCCATGGATAAGACTCTACCTGTTGGTCCTCCCATCATGTTTGGCGTACCTATCGAATTTCCATGGTCTACCAAGTAATATATGGGCAGCTTCCATGGGTACCACGTCACATAAGATGAGGTCAGTGTATCTCCCTATGCAAAAGGGAACATGAGCTTGGCGTGTTACCCTTAATTCTCCACAGTTGCTAAGCCAGTGTAGCTTGTAGGGTTTCATATGCTTAAGGGTTGGGAGGTCAAGGCCCTCCACTAAATCATTGCTCACGGCGTTGGTGCAACTTCCTCCATCAATTACCATACTACAAATTTTATTTTTGATCACGCACCTGGTATGGAAGAGATTATCTCTTTGTTCCCATCCTTCTGCCACAATTTGGGCACTAAGGAATCATCGGGAGAACGCGGAGAACCGATGGGCATGCTTAAGAGGGCCTGGTGCTCCGGGGCTGGTTAGCGAGCTGTTAATAGGGCTTGGTACTTCGGGGCTGGTTGGTACTTCGGGGCTGCCCCGGGGTACGAGCTTAGGCCTGGGCCTGGGGGAGGCCAGGGCTTGAGAGAGGGCACGTGTTATTGACCGGGTGACAACTCTCATCGGGGCTGGGATACCAGGTGGCTCGGGCTTGGAGCTCTCATTGGGTGCGGGGATGGGGTCAGAATCTGGGGTAGGGTACCAATTCGGGGCAGGACGGGACTCCAGGTTGGCTTGGTACTGGGCTGGTTCGGCATCAATGCCGAGTGGCGGGCTGGCCTGGGGCAGGCGTGGTGCTGGGTGGAGCACTGGCCCGGGGCTGTACTGATGTTTAACTGGGTTTGAGCGGGGCACTGGTCTGGGGCTGAGCACGTGCTGGCCCGGGGCTTGGCCGGTGCTGTACCGGTGCTGGCTAGGGGGATGGCTCGGTGTTGCTCCGGCATCTCTCTCCATTCGGTCCAACGTGGCTTGGACTTGGCTCAAGATGTGGGAGACGCTTGCTACTGTGGCTTCTAGCTTGGCTAACTTCTTATCTGCCATGGTTAGTAGAAAACACACGAAAAACAAGGGATATGGCCTCACAAATCTCTCGAATGAACCTCACTCTCTCTTGATTTTTCCTCTCGTGTTTAGATTTAGTAGTAACACTAAAAAAGAAATCAGAACAAGTAAATTTCAACTCAAGCAATTGCAAGTTTCTTCAAAGCTATCAAGGAAGGACTTACCGATCGGGTGGCACTAAGACTTGAACTTTTAAGGCTTCCTTCATAGCTAGTGAGTACTTTTTGTCGAAAATTTTCAGCTGGAAGGTAGTGTTAGCTTGGGTTGAGGGTATAAGCAATGAAAGCTTTATGTTTCCTCTCTATCCCCTCTTCTTATGAATGCTCTTACAACAAAAATAACATGGCAAGGGTGGCCTTGCTTGTTTTGTTGAAGTATTTTCTGTTTTGTTAACTTCTATTAGAATTTTCCTGATGGTATGATGGCCACCTAGCTTTTTCTGCCTTAACGAATCTTAAAGTACAAGAAACTAAAATAGATATCGAATTTTCGAAGCTAATTTTCTAAGAGCAAGAAAAATAAAGGATATGGATCCAAGAGTGAACCTGGAAACTGATGTGATCCTGGCCACCAAGCCCGACTTGGACACAATTGATGCCGAGCCATCCCTAGCATTGATGCCGGGCCAAGACTGCACCGGCTCCAGGTCTATGCCAGCACCACCACCAGAGCCTATGAGAGCCGAAGCCCCGGATCTAGAAAACACCCTTGGGAGGATGCTGATCCTCAACCAGGCACCAAGGCCAGCTCCTATTGAAGCCAAGATCAGACTGATGTTTTGACAGGAGCTGATGCTGACACCGAGCCCTGACCCGGACCCCAGACCAAGCCTAGCACTATGTGTAGGCCCCAGACAGACTCCCACAAGCTCCAGAGCTCAAATAGCACTTAAATACACTCCAGAGGCATCCTTGACAACCTGGCCTAGACAGAAGTCAAAAGGCTCGGATAGATTTGAAGAAGGCCAAGTTTTGAGCCAAACCCGAGCACCGGACCTTATGCCAGACGTCACAGAGGAGCACTTATGGACGAGCTCCCAATTGGCTCAGGCCTTTTGTGAAATATCAAGTGCCTTGGATAGCTTGAAGCCTCAAGAGCACCCTCCAACAAACGGAGCTGAATTTGGAGGAGAATCAAAGGAGATAGGGCTAGAATAAGTCCTAGTGATGCTTGGCCGGAGCATCAAGGAGTGGAGCTCGGATGCTGATCCGAGGCTGCACATGATAGGAGCTACAATCAGGCCACCAACTGAGCCTGATCCATTGAGGTATTGATGACCATTCAAGACACGGGAAATGGAGAGGAGAAGCCAAGTACAACCGAACAAGGAATCCTAATCAAGCTAGAATTTCCCGGTATTGGACAGATTCTTAGTCTGACGAAGAATGATGAATTTGGGCGACCTGGAGATAGAATTTGGGCTGAATCTCAACATGAAAGTTGAAGCCCATGACGTCTATTAGTGATCTGCCAAAGGGCTTAATTTTCCTATTTAATTTGGTATTTATTTGGCTATTTTCCCCAGAACCCGTTTACCTATTTTTTTAGGAATTTCCAGCTTTTTCCTTTTTAGAGTTATTGTTTAGGAAGGAGTCTTTTCCTTGTGGAATAACGCTACGAATTTAGTCTCCTTCTTAGACAATATTAGGATTAGGTTAAGTCCTTTTTAGTAGTTTAATTCGGACTCTTTTTATTTCTTTATTCTTATTTCGGAAGTAGTCTTTAGGGAGGAGAGCTTTGATGACACTCGAATTGACGTGATTATCAACCTCGTTTAAGCGACATTTCCTTGCTTGAGACATGATTTTTAGGGTAGAATAGCGAATATTCATTCAACTGCCTTATCTCGTGCCACTTGTGTTACTTTGGCCCGTTCCGGGTCTATTTGATGGTTTTCTAGTGTTTTCATGTTAGCACAGGTTTTTTTCCATCAAATACAGTAGCCAAGGACGTGTCTAAGGCATTGGAACCCCAAAGAATCGCACCAAATTCAACCAGAGAAGTCAATCAAGTCAACAAAAACCCTACCCCGATTTACACTTAAGTTTTCGGCGGAAAACCCTTAGAGTTTTCGCCAAAAACTCCAGAGGAAATCGTCTGATCTTCACAAGAGGAAGTTTTCGGCGAAAACCCCTAGTTCTCGGCAAAAACTCCTAGTCCAAAAATCACAGGAAACTATCGTCGAAAGCCAACCATTTTACAAGTAAGTTTTCGCCAAGTTTTTTGGCGAAAATTCCAGGCAAATCCGGCAGAAATCAGTTAGGTTTAAATACTAAAACCGGCGACTGATTTTATATCTCATAACTTACACTTTGGACAAAAAATTTGAAGACAGAGAGCAGAGTGGGAGAGAGAGTGAAAGGAGTTCGAGGAGCTAAGAAAGGATCGTGACGCCATCCTTTCATCTCAGAGAACCAGTGCTAGGAGTTGAAGATCCAGCAGACTGAAGCTTCAGGGATTCGTCAAAATTAGGTTTTACAGTTCTTCTCTGTCCCTCCTACCTGAGATGTATTCTTTATTTATCTTCGATTCTCCTGTTTTGAATATGAGTAGCTAAACTCATAGAGCTTAGATTAGATGAATTCTAAGTGACCCAGGGCTTTAAAGCGGTCACGGATCGGCGGTGATTAGATTCGAAACTCATTCAATTTCTCCTTCATGTTTGATTCGAAAGGGACATTGCTCATTCCACATGGGTGTTGAAGCTTGTTGTTCTTAACCCCACCATTGGCTATCTCCCTCATAAGTTCCTTGGTAGTAGTTGGATGAAGTAGGATGACCATAATATGGATTAGGAGATGGATTCCACCCTTGATAGGTACCATAACCATTACCTCCATTCCACGAGTTCATCTTACTTGCAACCTTGCTCCCATGAACTAGATAGGTGGATAAGGGGCCTACAAACACGCACAACAAACACAACCAAGTAGTACAACAATGCGGGATAACAAAACCATAAAAACAATTAACAAAAACAAACAATAAAGAAGCAAGACTAAAATGGAAGGAAGTGAATAGAACGGTCCACTACTAAATGCTTTCAAAGGATTGAGAAAGTCCCCGGCAACGGCGCCAAAAACTTGATAAACGAGGGTTTACCAAGGTCGTATTTCAAAGGGTTCTCTCAATGGCCTCTACTCACATTCCTCGTAGACGGTCTATTCATTTGAAAGGAGTTTTGATTTGAAATAGACACTAAGAACTTAAAGGAAACTAAAAGGAAGAAAGAAAAATAAAGTGGTGCAAATCAAAGACAAAGGGGGTTCTCTTGGTGGGTAGTTTCATCATGCTCAAGAGGTACAAATGCACAAACAAGCCAAACATGTTCGAGGAAGCAATCGAATGACCACGCATTTCACTTCTATAGACTCAATGCACTCTCGTCGCACTAAATCCCTATCCTAGAACCACTCAACCTAGGCTCTCGCTCTCAAGCTAAGTGACTAAGGATGCATTAAAGGTGTTTGATGAAATGCCAAGCTACAAAACCCTCTCCTATGACTCTATGACCACTAGGCTAGACACCACACTCTCATGTCAATGTCCTAACACTAAGAGAATCAACCAAAGACTAATCAAAGTTCAATTGAGTGAAAATCCTAATGCACACCAAGTGTTCGATAAAATGCACAAGTGAGAAATCATGCAACTATGGTTGAATTGAGATGATCTAATCTCTTAGAACACACTCTCTTCAATCCCTAGACCTACAATCCATGTAATCCAAGCACTCTCATGCATTACATTACAAATAATAGACCAATCAAGCCATAGCCATCAATGGAATTAACAACAAGTCATAGAGACCATCTTCTTACAACCCAAGATCAATCATGGCAAGTTCTATTCAATCATCCCTCTATCATAGCACAACTAATCTACCCATCCAAGATGAACCCTAGAAACTCAGCCACACATGGCCAAGGGAGTAGAGAGAAAAGAAGGAAGAATGGTCACCAAGAACACCATGGATGAATCCTTGAGATGATCTTCACTTCTCCACTTGTAAGCACTTCTCCCAAGGTTTGTTGGCTTCAATCCTAGCTCCAATGGCTTCAAATTGCTCCCAAAATGTGGTCTAGGGTTTGAGGGTTCGTGGGTATGTACAAGGGGTTCAAGAGGGATCCAAGAATTTCCCAAAAGAGTGAAAAACGTGGGTATTTATAGTGCAGGGGGCAGTGCACGGCGTGCACCTATGCACGGCGTGCAGGGTGCACGGTGTGCAAGGCTGCACGGCGTGCACCTTGGAGCTGAATGTGTTTTGGAGCCTCCTGGACAGCCCGTGCACCAAACCGTGCACGGTGCACGGCGTGCATCATGCACGGCGTGCACCTCCTCAGCTCTGCAGAAAGCTCGATCTTGTAACGGTCATATCTCTCTCGTCTGGACTCCAAATGACCTCCCGTTTGCTCCTATACGCTCCTTGTCATCCGTACTTTGATGCCATAACCTGAAAATGCACAGAGGCAACTCCAATAGCCCATGAATTTGGCTCCAAAGTAGCAACCGGACAACAAAATGACACTTTGCACAAAATTTCAATAAAAGCATATAAGCCATGTCATTTCACGAATAAACACGGGTATTTCATAGGTCATTCATAAGCTTAAAATGCACTAATCAAAGTCACATCATCAATGCTAGGAACTTTGAGCTCAAGCCTAATATGATCCAAATGGTTCAAAATGGAGTGGTGTTCAATGGCATTGATGGTGAATGTCCATCTAGGCATCTCAAGGACTTCTTGGAGATATGTGACATGGTTAAGAATGACCAAGTTCACCCGGATTGTGTGAGACTCCGACTCTTTCCTTTCTTACTCAAAGGTAGAGCTAAGTCATGGTTGGAGAATCAACCGAGTAGAGCTTTCACCACATGGGAGGGCCTAGCCGAAGCTTTCCTTGAAGAGTTCTTTCCTCCCTATATGACGGATGCAATCCGAGACCGCATCAACCACTTCATACAACACAAGGGAGAGCTCTTCCATGAGACTTGGAATAGGTTCCAAGCCCTTCTTCGGTCTTGTCCTCATCACAACTTCGCCGAATGGAGCTTGGCGGATATCTTTGCTAGGTCCCTTGACTTTGAGAATACAAGGATGATCAACCAAGCCGCCGGAGGTGATCTAAGGACGCTCACTCCCGAGGATGCTCTCGAACTCTTTGCGGAGATGGCCAACAAGACAAGGAGTTGGTCTCGACAACAACCTCCAAGCTCTAAATATGGAAGCGACACACACTATGACTCTAGAGCTATAAGTGTTGATGCACCAAAGGATTCATCCACCTATGGGAAGAAGCATAAGTTACCGGGACATCGAGATGAAGATGACCCTATGTTTGCGCTCCTCATGTCTAAGATCGATGCTATGGCATCCCAAGTAAGTAACCTAAGCATGCCTAAGCATCCCTCCAAGGTTCAATCATCTAAAGTGGGTAATCCACCGGTTGCTTCTATATATTATTGTGAATGTTGTGGGGGTCAAGGCCACGATGTTAGTGCTTGTCCTTCCACCACTCCTGAACTTGGCCAAGGCGACCTTGAGGAGGTAAGCTTCGCCCAAGGTCAAGGTTTCCATGGTAATTTCAGCCCCCAAGGTAACTATCAAGGTAACTATAACCGACCTTGGTACAACAAGTCTAACCAAGGTTACCAAGGCCAAGGGAGTCAAGGTAGTGGTTATAGCAAGGGCTACAACCAAGGAAATCAAGGAGGTTATCAAGGTTATAGGGGTTATCAAGGCAACCAATGGTCTCAAGGAAGTAACCTAAACCAAGGTAGCCAAGGGACTCAAGGAGGACCCCAAGGTCAAGGGCACCAAGGGGGAAATCAATGGAATCAAAGTGGACATCCAAGTCAAGGTTTCCAAGGTCCTACCCCACCGGGAATGTACAACCATAGAGGTGAAGGACCACCCGGGTTCAACAAGCCTCCTCAAAATAAGGAGGGTGGTTCTTCGATCTCTCAAGAAGACACCAATGCGGCAATGATCCAACTCATCAAGAATCAACAAGCTTCAATTGCCAATTTGGAGAACCAATTAGGACATATTTCTAAGGCACTCTCGGAGCGACCCTCGGGCTCTTTACCTTCCAATACCGAGATCAACCCCAAAGGTCCGGAGCATTGCAAGGTAGTGACCTTGAGAAGTGGAAGACCCTTGCAAGATACAACCTCTACTCCAATTGACTCTACAAAGGTACAAGATCCTAATCTAATGGTTGATGATGATGATATTAATGATCCTCCTTCGATGAAGTTGAGGTTGAAGTCGAACCTCCTACGGGTAATGTGAACACTAAGGTTGCCAAGGAACCTAGTAAGGCTACATCGAGTACACCACCGGTCTCTCCTCCCGCACCGGTTGTATCTCCATACAAGCCTAAGCCTCCATACCCATCTCGATTGAAGAAGGATGGCCTTGAGAAGGTTTTCAAGAAGTTTGTGGAGCGGATTAGTCAAATGCAATTCTCTCTTCCGTTTCCCGAAGCAATGACTATGATGCCCCAATATGCTAAGTTCATGAAGGAACTCTACACCAACAAGAGAAAGCTACCGGAGACATCTCTAGTCCACCTTAATGAGGAATGCTCCGCCGTTCTCTTCAAAAGTCCACCCAAAAAGCTCAAGGATCCGGGTACCTTTACTATCCCTTGTGCTATTGGTAATATTTCTCTTGCTAATGGTCTTGCGGATCTAGGTGCTAGTATCAATGTCATGCCTTATTGCATATTTGAGAAGCTAGGGTTGTCTAATCTTCGTTCTACTCGTATGTACATTCAACTTGCGGACAAGTCGACCAAGAGTCCTAGGGGGATTGTTGATGATGTGCTAGTTAAAGTAGGCCCTTTTGTCTTCCTAGTTGACTTTGCGGTCATAGATACCGATGATGTGGATGTCTCATTGATATTTGGTAGACCATTCCTAGCTACTTCTCGTGCTTTGATTGATGTGCATGACGGAAAATTGACATTGAGAGTAGGACAAGAGAGTGTCATATTTTGCATAGCCGATGGCATGAAGTTTGCTCACGCACAAGATGATTTAGAGTACTCTTGTGATACTATTGCTTCGGCTAGTGTGTGTAGTATTTCTAACTTCGTGTGTCAAGATTCTTTCGATGTTTGCCTTAGAACGGATGTGCAGGAACATTTAGGCACCCCGGAGTTAAAAGCTCAAGTGGTTTACCTTGATGAAGGGAGAGACAAGTTAGAGGGTCAAACGGTTTTTGTTGCTCTCCCGAAGGTGGAAAGGGTAAAGACCTCCTATGAAGAACCACCTACTCTTGAGCTCAAGCCTCTTCCCGCACATTTGGAGTATGCTTTTCTCATGCCAGATTCTAAGCTACCGGTCATCATCAATTCTGAGCTTCTACCCGAGCAAAAGGACCGTCTAGTGGAGCTCCTCAAGAAGTACATGAGAGCTATTACGTGGAGCATCTCGGATATTCGAGGTATAAGTCCCACATTTTGCTCACATCGGATCCTTATGGAGGAAGATTTCAAGCCGGTTGTGCAACCACAAAGAAGGCTAAATCCTAACATGAAGGAGGTTGTGAAGAAAGAGGTTATTAAGCTTATGGATGCGGGGATTATCTTTCCTATCTCGGATAGCCCTTGGGTTAGCCCCGTGCAAGTTGTTCCCAAGAAAGGAGGGATCACGGTGGTAGCTAATGACAAGGATGAGCTTATCCCGACAAGGACGATCACCGGGTGGCGTGTTTGCATAGATTATCATCGACTCAATGATGCCACTAGGAAGGATCACTTTCCTCTACCTTTCATGGATCAAATGCTCGAGCGTCTCTCCGGTCACGAGTACTATTGTTTCTTGGATGGTATGTCCGGGTACTTCCAAATCCCGATCGCCTCGGAGGACATCGAGAAGACCACATTCACATGCCCCTTCGGTAGTTTTGCTTATCGACGGATCCCCTTTGGGTTGTGCAATGCTCCCGCCACCTTCCAACGGTGTATGCTTGCCATTTTCGATGATTTCGTGGAAGATATCATGGAAGTATTCATGGACGACTTCTCAGTTTTTGGGGATTCATTCGACCTATGCTTGAGGAACCTTGAGAAGGTCTTGCGTCGGTGTGAAGAGACCAATCTTGCATTAAGTTGGGAGAAGTGTCATTTCATGGTCAATGAGGGGATTGTTCTTGGTCACAAGATCTCTAAAAAGGGCATTGAGGTTGACAAGGCAAAGTTGGAGACCATCTCTCAACTTCCTCCACCCTCATCCGTGAAAGCCGTGAGAAGCTTCTTGGGGCATGCCGGTTTCTATAGGCGCTTCATCAAAGACATCTCAAAAATAACTACTCCTATGACTCGGCTTCTTGAGAAGGATGTGGAATTTCGTTTTGATGAAGAGTGCTTGCAAGCTTTTGAACTCCTCAAGGGTAAGCTCACGAATGCCCCTATACTCATTGCTCCGGATTGGTCAAAGTCATTTGAGTTGATGTGTGATGCTAGCGATTACGCCATTGGAGCGGTTCTAGGCCAACGAATCGACAAGAGATTCCATCCAATATACTATGCAAGTAAGACTCTTAATGATGCTCAAAGGAACTACACAACTACGGAGAAGGAGCTCTTGGCCATAGTGTTTGCTTTTGATAAGTTTAGGTCCTACTTGGTACTTTCTCACACTATTGTCTTCACGGACCACCAAGCTTTGAGGTACCTTCTATCTAAGACCGATGCTAAACCAAGATTGATCCGATGGGTCCTTCTATTGCAAGAGTTTGATATTGAGATTCGAGATAAGAAGGGGTCCGAGAATGTAGCCGCCGACCACTTGTCTCGCTTGGAAGAGGCGGAAATGGTACACAATGGTAATGAAGAGATCAATGACAACTTCCCCGATGAGCTATTATTCGCTATAGCAACTTTAGAGTTCAAGGAACCTTGGTTCGCGGATTTGGCTAACTATCTTGCTAGTGGAGACTTGAAGGAGGGCCTCTCCACTCAAGACAAAAGGAAGTTCTTTGCGGATTTGAAGCATTACTATTGGGACGATCCTTTTGTATTTTGAGTTGGCTCGGATGGTATGATTAGAAGATGTGTCACTTATGGAGAGTCTAAGGACATCATGCGACATTGCCACTCCGGTCCTACGGGTGGACATCATGGAGCAAATCGCACGGCTCGCAAGGTACTTGAGTCCGGATTCTTTTGGCCCTCGATCTTCCGAGATTGTCAAGACTTTGTCAAGTCTTGCGATGCGTGTCAATGTTCAGGTAACATCTCTTCCCGTAATGAAATGCCTCAAAATGTCTCGTTAGTGGTAGAAATATTTGATATATGGGGTATTGGTTTCATGGGACCGTTTCCTACTTCGCATGGTAACAAGTACATATTAGTTGCGGTAGATTACGTGTCTAAATGGACGGAGGCACAAGCTTTGCCTACCAATGATGCCCGAGTCGTAGGGAAGTTTCTTGTTAAGTTGTTCACCCATTTGGGTACCCCTCGTGCTATCATTAGTGATCGAGGTACTCATTTTCAAGGGCAATTCGATAGAGTATGCCACCGGTTCGGCGTCACTCATCGGATGTCCACCTCGTATCACCCTCAAACTAGTGGCCAAGCTGAGGTGACCAATAGGGAACTTAAGAGAATCTTAGAGAAGACGGTCGACCAATCATGGAAAGATTGGTCGAAGAAGCTTGATGACGCTCTATGGGCCTACCGCACGGCCTACAAGACCCCTATAGGCACTACTCCCTATAGGATGGTCTATGGCAAAGCATGCCATTTGCCGGTAGAGCTCGAGCACCGAGCTTATTGGGCATTGAAATTTCTAAACCTTGATATGAGTCTCGCAGGAGAAGAGCGTAAGTTTCAGGTACATGAGCTCGAGGAGTATCGCCATCATGCATATGAGAATGCAAAGCTTTACAAGGAGAGGACGAAGCTCATTCATGACTCCCGTTTGAAGCCGGGCAAGGATTTCAAAGTTGGTGATCAAGTTCTCCTATACAACTCTCGGCTCAAGCTCTTTCCCGGGAAATTGAGGTCTCGTTGGTCCGGCCCCTTTACGGTAACTCATGTTTTTCCTTATGGCACCATCGAGGTAATCTCTCCATCCCAAACCGAACCTTTTAAGGTGAATGGCCATAGACTTAAGCATTATGTTGTTAGTGATACTATAGGTGCTGTTGAGGTCTTGTCTTTGGTCGTGCCTTGAATGTTCCTTGCTTCGTCGAGCTTAAGACGTTAAACAAGCGCTTCTCGGGAGGCAACCCGAGGGTTTTTCATGTCTTTTCTTCTTGATTTGATTGCGTGATTGTGTGTTTTTGTGGTGTTCAAGGTCCTTGAGTTGTTGTGGTGTCCTTTGTGGTCTCGTAGGCGTTGAAATTCTGAAGTTCGGGGTCCGTTTTGGGTTGATTTGACAGTGTTTTGGTCATTTTTCGTCGAGGTGAAAATTTGTTTTTAAGCTGAGGAGGTGCACGCCGTGCACCGTGCACGGTTTGGTGCACGTGCTGTCCAGGAGGATTCGAAAAATTTTTCACCTCCAGGGTGCACGCCGTGCACCCATGCACGCCGTGCACCGTGCACGGTTTGGTGCACGTGCTGTCCAGGAGGATTCGAAAATTTTTTCACCTCCAGGGTGCACGCCGTGCACCCTTGCACGCCGTGCACCTGATCTTTCCCTTTACATTGTTCGGTTTGGGTTTTGGTTCACCCAACTCACTTGACCCAGCTGACCCGACCCGACCCACTCACTCACCCCTACCCCAAACCAAACCAACTCACCCGCCCGAACCAACCGACCCACTCACCCGACCCGGCTGACCCACCCAACTAAACCCAACCCCCCTTATCCCTTTCCTCGACTCCCCCAGCCCAGTACCCATCTCTCTCTCAAGTCCGCCGCCGAAGCTTCCTCAACCGCCCGACGCCACCACACCGACCAGCTCCAGCCGCCGCCGCCACCACCCACATTAACTAACCCGACCGCCGACCTTCCTTCCGCCAGCCAGCTCCAGCCGCCCACCTGCCCAGCCCCACCCGACCACGCAACCCCGCCGCCGCCGACTTCCCACCGGCCAACAACCTGCCCGTCGCCGATTCTTTCCATCCGTCCGCCCAGCCACCGCCGCCAGCTCCCATCTGCCCAGCCCTGCCCGCCGCCGACTTCAATCGACTGACCCCGACCCCGCCCCTCTCACTCTTCCGTCCGCCAGCCGCCGCCACTCCGATCAGCCGCCCAGCCAACTCCAGCTTCCCCTTTCCCAACCGTCGGCCAGCAGGTTTCCTTCTTCTTTTCTAGCGATTTTAGTTGTTTGGTCTTGCTGGGTGCTTGGTTGGTGACCAGCTTGGGTTGTGCAATGCTTCATTGCTTCATTCGTGTTTCAGTGCTGAATTGTGTGTTGACAGTTGGTTCATTGGGTTGTTCTTCATTGCGTTCCAGTTGGTTCTACTTTGCTGGGGTTGGATTGGTGCTGTTATTTAGTGTGAGCGTTGCTTATGAGCTACATCGTGTGGCAGTTGGTGTGATTTGCTTTTTGATTGATTTACATCACTTGGCTTGATTTTTGGGCAGTGGGGTGGACTTGATTAGGATTGTTGGTAGCTTGATGGAGGGCAGATTGTAATTGGCTTGTTGGACCTTCATTAATTGATCTTATTCATGGGATTGTTCTGCATCCCTTGCTTGGTTTTGGTCAGTGGTTTTGTGGTGTTGTGGTGTTGAGTGCTAAATGAGCAATATAGGGTTTTGGATGGTCCAACTCATTTGTGCTTATTCGTTTGCTTCAGTCATTGTGGTGCGGTGTGTCTCAAGTTTGGATTGATTTGTGTTGATTGTGCTCCTGAGTGCTGAGCTTCAGTATAGATGCTAATGCTCTTATTTTATGACTTGTCTTCTTGTTCCCTGAATTTCATTGTGGTCTATCAGTTGATCCTTTTGGTTCTAAATTCAGGGGCTGAATTTGATTCTTTGTGTGAGGAGGGGTGTGGTTAATCACCACTCGTTAATTTATTTTTGTACATTCCTCCTTACATTGTGTGGACTTAGGCTTATATGTTCTTGATTCGTGTTTTTGATCCATGATGCATGCCTTTTGCTTAACTGTGGATTTCAATGATTTGATTTTTGCTAGCATAGGTTGTTGCACTTGAACTTGATGATCTTGAATCATGCTCAATGTTGTGCTCAATGTTTTGATCATGTGTTATGACTAGGCGCCTTGATAGGGTTTGTGTTAGGAGTGTGCCCTTTTGTTGATTCTTTGTTTGCACTTCTTTTGCAGGATGCCTCCTAAGGGTAAAGCAGCTTCTTCATCCTCCGCCCCCAAGCGATCCAAGGCACCAGCTTCCAAGAAGCGGAAGGGACAGACTGGGGAGTCTTCTGCTCCTCCACCACGGTCACCTTCGCCGCCTCCAGCTCCTCGTGGCGTCGACCCTCCTGAGTCAGTGGTTCAGAGGATCTTTGACTTCGACCCCAGGGATCGGGCTTACAGTCGTTATCAGGTTATGGCAAGATGGCCTGTGGCGAGGCAGGGTAGATTTGATTTTGAGGGGTTGCAGAGTCATGATGGTTGGTTGGATGCTTTGAAGACTTTGGCTGATGGAGCCGGTATTTGGCCGCTCTTGGAGGTTGACGAGAGGGCGTATGAGTGGCCTACAAAGGAGTTCTTGAGCACTCTCACCGTGGAGTGTCACGAGACCACTAGTGAGGTTTGTGTGCGCTTCAGGCTCGGCGGGATGGCGCGTGTGTGCTCCATTGACGAGTTTGGATACCGCCTTGGGTTCTATGAGTGGGTGGAGGTTCAAAGTGGCGAGCTCTTTGGGTTGGCTCTCATATCTTCTCTTGCGGGGGACGCGAAGAGTGCATTCTTCAAGGAAATTGCACCGAGGACTAGAGGTTATTCAGCTCGCTCGTCCAAGGTCACAGAAGTGAATCGGCCTATGCTGAAGCTCCTCCATCACTTCTTCCGGCACTCCATCACCCACAGGAAGTCATCCTCCTCTCCAGGTGTAGTCTCAGTCAGAGATTTGTTTCTCTTTTATTGCTTGGAGAGGGGCATCAAGCTGCATCTAGGTGATTTAGTGCTAGGAGCCCTCCTTCAGATACAAGCTAATGACACTACTGGTGTTCTGCTGGGAGGAGGATTTGTGACCAAGTTGGTGCGTGGGTATGAGTGCCTTGATGCTTTTGGTCTTGCTCCAGCATTTGTCGAGCCTCGACCAGTTCTCTTGAAGATTGTCCTACCTACAGCTCAGATCACAGACCTTCTTGTTCCGACTTGTCGGGTCTCAGATGATGACAGTGATGAGGAGGATGTCGAGATCGACCCTACTTCGCTTCATGAGCTTATCTCGGGGATGGGTCGCCTCACAACCGTAGTGGAGGATATTCGTGAGGGACAGAGGAGAGACAGTGCGGCGATACAGGATCTTAACAGGAGAGTTCAGAACCTAGAGGCGTACAACGCTAGGGACTTTGAGAGCCAGCAGTTCTATGGACAGCAGCTTGCTCAGGTGCATGAGGTTCAGCAGTTTCAGGGTATCCAGATGACTCAGATTCAGCATTCTCAGTACTGGCAGCAGCATCAGTCCTACTACTACCAGGAGAGCTTCCACTCTGAGTCCGGCCCCTCCAGCACTTGGGCAGTCTTTCCACCGCCTCCCCCGTTTGACGGCTACCATCCATGGTCACAGTGGCCTGGGCACCCACGACCACCACCCCACTGAGAGCCACAGGATCACTCACCACTTCTCAGGACTTTGGATTTTTCCTTTCTTTTATTTCTGTTTATGACTGCATGTTTTGTTGTGTTTGACTTCTGATTTTCTCTTTTCATTTCTGGCTTTGAACTTGTCATGTTGTTGGATCACACATCTCATCCGTACTCTCATCTTGTCGACTATGGGTTGTGTTTGAGTGGTGTGCCCTCCCTTGTTTTCTACAGGTACCCCTGATTCAGGTCCTCGTCCTGAACAGGTTACTTGACCCGGGATTCCATCTCCGGCTTCTCTTCTTCACCGCGCGGTATATTCGTTCCACCTTATCCTCTCTCTCTCTTGATCATTGAGGACAATGCTCATGTTAGTCGTAGGGGAGTTTGAGGTTTGGTGTGATTATTTGTCGGTAGAAGTCTAAAGCTATGTTTTGATGTGTTGCATGATCTTAATTGAATATCGAATTCCTCTATTGTAGAATCGTTCGGTTCTTGACTTTTGGTGTTTAATTGACTTCAAGTTTTCACAATGACGTTTAGACTGTCCTACTTAGAACCTATAACCAGCATGTTAGCACTAATATCAAATGAGTCTGGGCCAGAACTGAGATTTTATCACTCTTGTATGTTGGTTGACTGGTTTGATACGTGTTTTTGTACCGCTCGATAACACCGGTCTAAGATGATGAAGGCAATCAGAATTTTCACCCCTTTTCCATGTCTTTCTTTACCCTTTTTGATCCTTCGTGATTGTGGCTTGAGATTAGACGGAATCCAATTCGAAATCTTGTGTGGGAGTTGTAAAGGGCTAAGGATCAAGTGGCTAAATTGAAAAAAAAAATGCTCAAAAGAAAAGCTAGGCAAGCTCGGCACCTAAGTGAAGTGTCGGGTTGAGCACTAAGCAAAAGGGCAAAGGCTGTGAGCTAGGCAGGTTCAACACCTAAGTGAAGTGTTGAATCGAGCACTAGTATGCAGTAAGAAAAAAAAAAGAAAAGAAAAGAAAGAAAAAGAGTTCTCAAATGTAGCCCTTGATCCTAGCCAGAGTATGTAAAGTGCGGATCTAGAAGCGGATGAAGTCGAGTCGATAGCCACATCATAATCACTCGCCACTTATGATCCATGTCCCGATTTCAAGTCCTTTTGATTAGAGTTGGTGTTGTCGTGGTCGGTTTTGCTGTGTCCCAATCAACCACTACTTGAAGTGTGCAGAAATTAGTGAGGTCTAGACTTGTTTGGTTGATGTTCTTGCATGTGTAGGTTTAGTTTGTTCGTGGAACAGTTTAAGCTAAATTGTGATTGCTTGAATCTCAATGGACCGAACTTGTCATTTGTGAACTTGGATGTTTTCTAATTCATTTGCTTGAGGACAAGCAAAGCTTAGTCGTAGGGGAATTTGATGTGACTCTAATTAGTGCATTTTAAACTTATCAATGACCTATGAAATGCCCGTGTTTATTCGTGAAATGACATGACTTATATGCTTTTATTGAAGTTTTGTGCAAAGTGTCATTTTGTTGTCCGGTTGCCACTTTGGAGCCAAATTCGTGGGCTATTGGAGTTGCCTCTCTGCATTTTCAGGTTATGGCATCAAAGTACGGATGACAAGGAGCGCATAGGAGCAAACGGGAGGTCATTTGGAGTCCGGACGAGGGAGATATGAGCATTACAAGATCGGGCTTTCTGCAGAGTGCAGGGGTGCACGCCGTGCAGGGGTGCACGCCGTGCACTGTCCCCTGCACTATAAATACTCTTGTTTTTGGCCATTTTGGAGAGGGATTGGATCTCTCTTGAACCCCAAACACATACCCACGAACCCTCAAACCCTAGAACACGTTTTTGGAGCAATTTGAAGCCATTGGAGCTAGGATTGAAGCCAACAAACCTTGGGAGAAGTGCTTACAAGTGGAGAAGTGAAGATCATCTCAAGGATTCATCCATGGTGTTCTTGGTGACCATTCTTCCTTCTTTTCTCTTTACTCCCCTGGCCATGTGTGGCTGAGTTTCTAGGGTTCATCTTGGATGGGTAGATTAGTTGTGCTATGATAGAGGGATGATTGTATAGAACTTGCCATGATTGATCTTGGTTGTATGAGGATGATTCCTAGACTTGTTCTTAATGCCATTTTATGCCATGTTTGCTTGATTTGGTCCATTCAATGTGATTTGATGCATGAGAGTGCTTGGATTGCATAGATTGTAGGTCTAGGGATTGAAGTGAGTGTGTTCTAAGAGATTAGATCATCTTATTTCAACCATTTTCACTTGATTTCTCTCTTGGGCATTTTATCGAACACTTGGTGTGCATGTGGATTTTCATTCAATTGAGTTTGAAAAGGATTTTTGGTGAATCTCTTAGTGTTAGGGCATTGATATGAGAGTGTTGTGCCTAGCCTTGTGGTCATAGAGTCTTAAGAGAGGGTCTTGTGTCTTGGCATTTCATCAAACACTTAAAATGCATCCTTTTTCACTTAGCTTGAGAGCGAGAGCCTAAGTTGAGTGGTATTAGGATAGGGATTAGGTGCTACGAGAGTGCATTGAGTCTATAAAAGTGAAATGCATGGTCATCCGAATGCAAGCTCGATCTTAATTGGCTTGTTTGTTCAATTAGTCATCTTGAGCATGATGAAACTACCCACCAAGAGAGCCCCCTTTGTCTTCGATTTGAACCACCTTTCTCTCTTGCTTAGTCTTTGTTAGTATTGCATTTCTTTGCCTTTGTTTCTGAATTTCTCAATCAAACCAAACCAATTTCAAATGTTTAGACCGTCTATGAGAAGTGTGAGTATTGGTTTATGAGAGGACCCCGTGGAATACGACCTTGGTAAAATCGCCTTTTATCAACATGTAACGTACAGATCTAGAAATGGATGAAGTCGAGTCGATAGCCACGTCACTTTCCCTACCTCCGCATCCACATCATGGCTAGAGCTTAAAGTATTTTGATTAGAATTGGTGTTATCGTAGTCGATTAATCATGAATAATTGTTTTCCCAAGAAACGTGCTTTGTTAAAACTACTACTTGAAGTGTGCAGAGATTTGTGAGATTGAAAATTTGTTTGGTTGATATTCTTACATGTGTAGGTCACTCTTTCTACGTGGAACAGTCTAAACCAAATCGTTAGAATTGAATCTCAGTTTAATCTTGTGTCATTTGTGAATTTGAGTGTGTTCTAGTTCAGTTTGCTTGAGAACAAGCAAAAGCTTAAATGTGGGGTATTTTGATGACACTCGATTTAACGTGATTATCAACCTCATTTAAGCGACATTTCCTTGCTTGAAACATGGTTTTAGGGGTAAAATAGCGAATATTCACTCAACTGCCCTATTTCCTACCGATTTGGTTACTTTGGCCCCTTTTTGGGTCTATTTGATGGTTTTCTAGTGTTTTTGTGATAGCACAGGTTTTTGCCATCATTTACGTAGCCACGGACGTATTCAAGACCTCAAGGATCGAACCAGAAATCAAAATGGAGTCAGAACCGAAAATCCAACTGCCCAGCACAATGTTTTCGCCAAAAATACTACACAGTTTTGGCGAAAATACCTTCAGAAACTCACAGGCGAAGTCAGCCGTTTAACACTACAGTTTTTGGCGAAAACTCCTCATGTTTTCGGCGAAAAGTCCAGAAGAAATCGGCAGAGCTTACAAAGAGAAGTTTTCGGCAAAAACTAAAAGTTCTCGCCGAAAACTCTAAGTCCGAAAATCACAGGAGAATCAGCCGATGGAAGCAGCAATTTACAAAGAAGTTTTCGGCGAAAACTCATGAAGTTTTCGCCGAAAAATCCTTCACAAATCCGGTGACTTAGGGTTTAAGTATAAATACTTAAACCGGCGGCCCAAAGAGGGAAGCATTCATTATTCATATTTTCACAAATCAGCCTTTTGAGAGTCAGCCGACTCTAGGGTCGATAGATAGAGTTTAGAGAGTTCGAAGATGCGTGGAGAGATCGTGACGCCATCCTTCCACCTCGGAGAGCTCGGAGCTTAAAGTTGAAGATCCAGGAGATTGAAGCTTCGCCGGAGTCGTCAGAATTAGGTTTTTCAGTTCTTATCTGTTCTTCCTCTGTATGATGATCTTCTTTGTTGCCTTTGATTCTTCTGTTATCATTATGAGTAGCTAAACTCTTAGAGCTTAGACTAGATGAACCCTAAGTGACCCAGGCCTTTAAAGCGGTCACGGATTGGCGGTAATTAGATTCGAAATTCAATCAGTTTCTCTTTCATGTTTGATTTGTTCTTCATTGTTTATGTTTCTTGTCTGGATTGATCACCTAGATTAGATTCTTGTTAAGCTAAGGATAGAAGCGAACGCTCGCCTTACTTTAAAACATCAAATTGAACAATTAACCTAATCATTGGAAGTGCCTTTCGTAGGAACCAGTTAGGGTTAATCCACTGCATGAGTAACTCATAAATCGTTAGTAATTACACTAGTTAGTTAAGTCGTTGCGAGAGGCGACCGTACCCAGACGGCTAATTAATCTTGGTAGTTAGAATGGATAGAGCGAACGTTCCCCGGTCTTAAACCTAAGGGTCAGGAGTTATGGTGGTGTATAGAAACCGATTGAATTAGAATTGAAAACCGCTGGTCTTGTGATTGCCGTTGCCTTGGTGATCTAAGGGGGATTCAAAATCTAAGCTCGTCTATCTTCTCGTTAGTCAACCTTTTAATCTTTCTATCTTTTATTTTCCTGCTTTATTAGATTAGAAGTCGTGGAACTCACACCACGCACAACCTGTTTAAACCTGAGTAATTTGCTAACATATTTGAGTAGACAAGAAGAAGAGACCTCGAGTAGAATACGATCTAGTCTACTTTGGTAGATTAGTTATTTGAAGCACGCCAAAAGCGTGTCATCAGGGAGCTCAACTTTCTGGTGTCTCAGAAGCTTATTGACGAACGAAGAAGGTGTGTACCCTCCCCAAGACCATTCCCCAAGGTCCCCATCCATCCCAAACCCATTCAAGAGTTAAGAATGTCTTCTTCTTAGGTGTTGTTATATTCTTCTTTCTTCCATGGAACACTAGACATAGAGTTGGGGCGAGGGGTGAATCCATGATATAAGGGTAAACTATGGGGTTTAATTGGAGTGTCTAAGATTGTGTTTATAAGACTTTAACTCGTCTACGTTTATGCAAGTTTCAATTCCAATTTCAATCCCTTCTTGTGCTTATCTCTTGTTGTTGATTGAATGCTCCCTAATTCGTTCGATGTTTTTTAGGACACGGGGTAGAGCCTTGTGTACTGATCTATATGTGCCAAGTGAGAGTAGTTGCATGTAGATTGGTCCATCCTAGGTGAATTTCTCACTTAGGGATTTTGTCGAGCATGTGGCGTGCATAATTATTTTGGCTTAGTTTGCCTTGATTTTGTGCCTCGGGTTAGGAGCTCAATATAGTCTCTTAGATTAATCTTGGTGAAGTGTTAGAGGGGCTAGAGTTGTGTTTGTCTTGCTTTGACTCCCTCATTAACTCGGTTTCCCATTAAGTGCCCTCCAAGCTAGATGATGAACCCCGAAACCCCACCCATTAATTTCCTGTGAATCTTCCTTCATTGATTACTTTGTTTGTGTGCATCTTTTATGGTTCTCAATTATTTCCATGCTCATGGAGCCTCATTAACATGTCCCTTAAAGTTGATTTTCGATTCTTGTTTGTTGAGTGCTTGTTGTTTCATCCTTGGTGCATCTCGTTGATATATTTCCTCTCGTTTGAGTACGCTCCATTGAAGGGGTCCTCCCACACTTTCCCCGAAATCTAATTTTGGTTCTGTTACTAGAACACCTTCTTTGGAGTCTGAAAGAATAGGACGCATCACTATCTGCTATCTCGTTTTATGTTTTTGCTTCCCTCTTTTGTTTTTGTTTTGTGTTGGTTCCTGTGTTATTTGTTGTTTTTGTTTGGTTGTTTGAGTATCCGCTCCTCTGTGGTAGTCCATTTTCAGAGTCTCATATGTCCTCTTCCCTTTGTCGTAGAAGCTTCTTACACCTGTAACATTTTTAATATGAACGCAAACAAAGAAATAGTAAGAAAAAATAATAATGAGTGAATTGGACCCACCAATCAAGGGTTCAAGTTGAATCACCCACCAATGGTTGGTATTCGTTGCTCTAATGTGTTTATTGTTTTATTTTCAAGAGGCAGAATCTTCACTACTATGCTTTGCATTTGCTAAAATGTAGGACAATGAGAATTTTTGGGCAAGTTGATAGACGATTTTGAAAGTTATATAGAATCGGTTGGCAAGTTCCGTGATGATTACATGAAGGGAAACAAAATGTGTGACAAGTTGTTTCAAGAACTCATTCAAATGATTGCTAATGACTAGTGGATACCTGAGGCTGGTTTAGAAAAGAGGGTGGAAGAGGTGTCTAGGGTGGTAGCTCGTGATGATGCAGAGAAAGATCTAGAGAACCTATGCGCAAATATGGAGCAGTTTTATGAGACAATGGACACCATGTCGGAGCCACCAACAAAAGAAAGGTCTGAGGGTGTTTGTTTTGAGGAGGAAATGCTTAAACAAATCAAAGTCCTAGAAAGGCAACTGGATGTTGAGCTAGTTGATAAGAGGCGGTTGTTTAGAGAGATAGAGTTTATAACACGACCATCTCAAAGATAAAATGCAGAATGCCTAGTACTGAGAAGAATATTGTTGGAAGTAGGCCTCAAGAGGTCCTACATGTGAAGATCTGACCCATTAATGAACAATTACTTTTAGAAACTGGATCGTTGGTAGCGGAATGTTATGGGTTATCAATGGAAGACTTCAGGGAGCTTGACATCAATACAGATGAGGTTTATGGGCAAGAGGTAGAGAAGAACCTAGGAGGACCAAGTGAGCAGTTTGTGACCTCAGTGGATTTCCCTAGAGAGAAGACTTCTTATGAGGAGCCCTCTGATATCGAGTTGAAGGAGTTACCAAAACATTTGGAGTACGCCTATTTGGGAAATTACAACAAGTTTCTTGTCATCATTATTGTAGAAATAACTAGTGACTAGAAGAGTGCTTTATTGGATCTGCTCAGGAAATACATGAGAGCAATAGCTTCTAAGTTGGCAAACATTAGGGGAATATCTCCTACAATTTTCTTACATAGAATTCATATGGAGCAGGATTTTAAACCAGTGCAACCGCAGCGCAGGCTGAATACCATTATGCAAGAAGCTGTAAAGAAGGAAGTCATCAAACTCTTGGAAGTAGGACTCATCTATGCAATCTCGGATAGTCCTTGGGTGAGTCCAACCCAAGTGGTGCAAAAAGGGAAGGGATTACAATTGTCCAAACGAAAAAGGGGAGTTAATACCAACAAGGACAGTCACATGATGACGTGTTTTCATCGACTACCGGAAGCTCAATGATGCAACAAGGAAAGATCATTTCCCCTTACCATTCATCGATTAGATGTTAGAGCGGCTCTCATGGTACGAGTATTACTGGTTTTTGGATATGATGTCAGGTTATTTCCAAATCCCTATTGCTCTAGACGATTTAGACAAGACCAACTTCACCTACCCCCATAGCAACTTTGCTTATAGAAGAATGCATTTCGGTCTGTGCAACTCTCCATAAATTTTCCAAAGCTGCACGCTAGCCATTTTCAGTGAGATAGTTGAGGATGTAGTGGAAGTGGTCATGGATAATTTCTCAATGCATGACAACTCCTTCGCCATATGCTTGAAGAATTTGGAAAAAGTGTTGGCAAGATGTGAGGAAACACACTTGGCCCTTAGTTGGGAGAAATCAATTTGATGGTCCGAGGTGGAATGGTGATGGGGCATAAGATATCCAAGCAGGGTATAGTGGTTGACAAATCTAAGCTCGAAACCATCTCCAATCTCCCACCACCCATCTTCGTTAAGGGAGAGCTGCTTAGGACATGCAGTTTACAATGATCTAGTAGAATGCACATAAGGTGATGATCCACCTATACCCTGGACCCGACCGGGGCCGCCCCTGACCAGAAGCCAAGTGAAAGCCTTCAAGGATCGGCTCAACTCATACATGAAGGCTTGGAGCAAAGGATGTCATGAAGAGGATGCAGATAGGTTCACAAGGGAAGGCCACACCCTCTTGAAACTAAGGAGCCCTCCCAGGAGTTGATGCCGGATCAAGCGAAGAAAATAATTCCGAGCCAAAGCATGATGCTGATTCTAGGCCGAAATACGAGCCTCGGGCTAAGCATAGCACCAAGCCACGGGCCCAGACCAGCACCTGTGAGCCCCAAGTCAAAAGTTAGGCTTAGAGACACCCCAGAGACACTCCTAAACGCCAGCCAAGGACAAAAAACCAAATTCCTAGCCAGATCAGACAAGGGCCCAGAGCCGAGCTAGACACAGGCATCGGGCCGACACCCGAGCATGTACTAAAGGCAACTTGGGTCGAGCCAAAGATTTACCCGTGCCTTTCAGGAATCCTTTATGCCCGAGGATTCCTTATGCTCCTAGGATAACCCTCCACTAATCCCACACAGATTCAGAGAAGAACTCATGGAGTCCATGTCAGCCTAAGATTTGCTCACATAATCCGGATCGGATACGGATTCACACCTGAAGCTGGATATTCTCCAGTTTTTCGGTTTAGGGTTTTCTTCCTTTTTAGACTATTTTAGTGTTTTATTCGAACTACCCTTATAGTTTTCGATTGTTTAGGAATAATTCAAGCATTCTAGAAGTAGAATAGGAGTAGGATTTAGAGAGCTTGTTCCCAAATCCTCAACTATAAATAAAGGCCTTTGGCCTACGATGTAAGACACTCTTTGATTAATTACAAATTTCAGAACACAAGTTCTTATTTCCATAAGCTTTTGCTTGTTGTTGCTTAGCTTAAGGTTTGGTTTATCATCTTGGGTATTCACCCGTTGGTGTGGCACCTACGACTGGACACTTAGGGTTCCTAGCTAATTATCGCTAGCGGGTCCAAGTACTTTCCACATAGGTTTTCATAGGTTTGACTTGTTGCTAAGGTATTGAGCTTGTGGTGTTTAAGGGTCGTCTGCCCACGGTTGCATCGGTTCACATCAGTTTGTTTTTCACAAAAACTTTGAAAACCCTTAAATAGTTTCACTGTTGTTTACTGATCTTGTGTGTTCTTGTTTTCAGTTTCTTTGGAAGGAAGAAAAAGTTGTGGCCATAAAATCAATCAAGAAAAGAAAATACAAAAGAGGTCCAAAAGCAGAAAATAAAAAGACTCAACCAAAGCAAGGCCAACTTGCCAAGGTTGTTCATTATAAGTTGATTATAAGAAGAGGGGTAGGAGTTTTGTTTTCGTTGTGTTTTCTTTGAACCGCCAAAACTGATGTGAACCTCGAGAGTCCGCTGTCCTTGACCCGATCCCCTCTGTGGGGTAGGAACCTTGGCTTGGCTGCTCCGAGACCCTAGCCATCGCTAGTCTTGAAATCGGCTCTAGTGATCACCTATGAAACTTGGCGGGAAGTATTTGGACCCGTCGACTGTATATAGCCGGGAACCCAAAGTGTCCAGTTGAGTGGCTCCACTACAGAAGATGGATGCTTCTGTCGATAGTACCAACCTTAAGTAATGCAACAACGAGGAAAGACTTGAAGCTAATTTAGAACAAAGTTCTGATTTGTATTTAATTCAAAGGGAAGTTGATTACAAAGAGAGGCCGAAGCCTCTTATTTATACTAGAGGAGCCGTGACATCCCCACGGTTTTCCTACTTAGAAAATAACTCATAAAATAATAAAGAAATAACCTAGAGTCCTAATTAGACTACTAAAAGGACTTTAATTATTCCTAAACAACCGAGAACTAAAACAGAAATTCGAGTAAAACACTAAAAAGGAAAAAATAACAAAACGTGTGCAAAAACCCTAAATCGGTGGATTCGGCAGATCCGGTCAATTTGGTGAATCACACGCGGTCCAGTTTAGGAAAGCCGGCGCCGCCTTTGTACTTGGCAGTTATTTCGGTGGAGGCTCCGGGCTGATGCTGGGTTGGCTCGAACTCCTGATGTCGGGGTCCTTCCTAGGTCTGATGTTGAGTCCACTCGGGCTCTGGGGCTAGGGTTTATCCGGTTCACGCCATGCTCACCCCTAGGATCTTCATTTCCTGGTCTTACTTGGCTCCGATTGGTGTGGTTCTTGCTGGGGCATGCTCCTGGGGCAGATAGTCTCCAATTCCTGAGGAAAACCTCCAAAGGCCTGAGTCATTTGATGGCCAGGTGTTAAGTGCCACCCGGTGCCCTCCGGCATCGGTGTTGGTGCCCATGTCGGGGTTGTCTTCGGGCTTTCTTCCTTTCTCTTTGAGCCCTTCGTTCTCCACTTGGTCCAGTCCTCTAGGAAGGTCCTTAGAGGTTCAAGGAGTGTTCGGGGTAGGCCCTAGGCCCGGTATAGTGTTCGGGGTAGGATTTGCCTTCTGTACCTCAGCAACCATCTCGGCCCCCTCTTTCTGTGGCATTCTTTCAGGAAGGCCTCCAAAGGATCCCAGGATGGTCCTGTGTCTCCAGGACCCTTAGGGATTGCTCTGGAGCACCAAGGTGAGCCGAGCGCCGTGGTTAGGGCCGGTGTAGCTTCAGGCGCCGGTGCTCGGGCTTGGGCTGGATGAGGCCGGACGCTCATTCAGGCTTGCCTAGCTCTTGGAGGAGGACTGTATTTAAACCTGACCACATATTTAGGTTTTACAAAATTCTGCATGGCTCGATTCGGGGTGCACCGGAGCTTCAGGCACTTCTTGTAAGGCCCGAGAGTCCTCCCTCTCGTAGGTGATCTGGGCGGGGTGTAGGAATAGGCATTTTCAGGCTGGTGGGTTCCTTGGATCACTTCAAAAACTCTATTGTTGTTTGCTTGATAACAAGTCTTAGAAAAGAAAGTACTTGCTGGCTAATGAAATAATCCTAGGTTAAAGTCTTTTTGTGTTACACGAGTTGGTATTTCTGAACTTGGTAGCTTCGAAGAAACTTGCAACTGCTTGAGCTGAACATGATTGTGTTCTGACTCCATATTTGAGTGCTACTTTAAATTTCAAACACGAGAGGTAAAATCAGAGTGAGTGAGGTTCATTAGAGTGATTTGTGAGGTCTTTTGTTCTATTTACTAACCATGGCAGAAGAGAGGATCACTACAATGGAGGCCACCATGACTACCATGGCTCAAACCCTAGCCAACGTGCAAGCTACGATGGCCAGGATATTGAGAGGAGTAGGAGATCATGGAGCCAATGTTGCTGGACGAAACGAATATCCCAATCGAAGACCTAGGAGAGTAGAGATTGATGATGATGTGAGCAGCCTCAAGCTCACCGTGCCAAAATTTGCTGGAAAGGCCAATGCCGACGAGTACATTGACTGGGAGAGAAGCATGGAGGACATCCTTTATTGCCAGAATTATTCTGACCAAAAGAAGGTAACTGTTGCAACCATTAAGTTTACTGATTATGCTGCTCTTTGGCGGAGTCAACTCAGGAGGCAGATCCAACGAGATGAGGAGGATCCAATTGAAACATGAAGGGATTTGAAGAGGAGGACGAGAAGAAGGTTTGTACCGGCTTGCTACACACGTGACTTGCACACCAAACTTCAATCTTTGAGGCAAGGAACCTTGTCCGTTGAGGATTACAACAAGGAGATAGAGATGTTTGTGACCAGGCTTGACTTGAAGGAAGATGAGGAAGCCAGGGTACCCAGTTTCACCAACGGATTTGAAAGAGACATCATGCACCAAGTGAACATGATCAACTATGTTGACTATGATGATCTAGTAGCTCTTGCCATCCGTGTAGAGAGAGAGATGAAGAACGGTTTTGGGAAGAGATCCACAGCCACGCCACCTACTACTAGTCCTTGGAGGGGAAATTCTAGTGCTGGCAACACCCCTGGGAGACCAGGCGCTAACATGAGCATCAGGTCATGACCGGGCCCTAACACACGGGGCACGGTACCACGACTAAAACCTACTTCCAACACTTCTACTATTCAGAATTCTAACCCACGACCTAGTGGAATCATGTGTTTTAAATGTCAAGGGAGGGGACACATCTCTAGGGACTGCCCAAACCAAAGAACCATGGTTCTCAGAGAAGGAGAGGTTGTGACAGATGGTGAAGATGAACCCACTGTGCAGGATGCAAAGATAGATTATGAGGAGGGAGAGGAGGTGCCTCAAGTTGGATTGGAGAAGTTTTCAGGCATGTTTCTACGTGCCCTGATCCCGGAGCCTAGAGCTGATCCAGTCATCTTTGCCAAGTCAGATTACGGCACCAAATCGGCCCTAACACCCAGCCCCAGAGCGGCCCCAGTGCCCATCCCTAGAGCGGCCCCAACACCCAGCGCTGATATAGCGCCAAGCCCGATACAGCAACCAGCCCCAACGTCCAGCACCAGGTTTATACTCGACCACACCCGGCAACTTTAAGAAGTTTCATGGAGGATTTTGAGTGCTCAAGTGGTAAAAGAAGGGTGGGAGAAGAGAGACAACCTTTTTCACACCCAGTGTGTGATCAAAGACAAAATTTGCAACATGGTGATTGATGGAGAAAGATGTACCAGTGTCATGAGCATTGACTTGGTAGAAGGCATTGGCCTTCAAACTTAGAAGCACCCCAAGCTATACAAACTACATTGGCTCCTCAATTGTGGGAAATTGAGGGTGACACGACAAGCTCACATGCGGTTTAGCATTGGAAGGTACACAGATCTAATCCTTTGTGATGTTGTTCCCATGGAAGCTACTCATATATTGCTTGGAAGACCTTGGCAGTTTGATAGGTTTTCAAAGTATGATGGATGGACCAACAAATACAGCCTCATTAATGGAGATAAGATGTACAAACTAAAACCCCTATCACCAACTGACATCTCCAAAGATCAATTAGATAGGAAAGTGTGCCGAGAGAAGAAAGAGAGAGAGAACAAATGAGTGCACCCTTGAGTATAAAAATAGAATTACAAGACCACAAAGGTCCTAGAGCTCAAAAGGGTGAGGTAGAGAGGAGAGAAAACAAGTTAGCCACCCACAGTGAGATCAAACAAACCTAGTTGCTAGGAAATCCCTCGTGATCATTCTTTACAAAGAATGTTTGATTTATAATCCTAACACTTCTTTGCCTAGTGTTGTTGTTTCACTCTTACAAGAATTTAAAGATGTCTTCCCTGAGGAGATTCCAAGTGGACTTCCACCACTTAGGGGAATTGAGCACCAAATTGACTTGGTGTCTCGATCAGCCTTGCCAAAACAAGGCAACCTATATGACTATTCTGGAGGAGACCAAGGAGATCCAGCAGCAAGTAGAGGAGCTGATGGACAAGGGATGTGTGAGGGAGAGCATGAGCCCTTGTAATGTACCAGTCATCCTTTTGCTAAACAAGGAAGGAACTTGGAGAATGTGTGTTGACTGTCGTGCCATAAATAACATCACAGTTAAGTATCGACATCCCATTCCTAGGTTAGATGATATGCTTGATGAGTTGCATGGATCTACTATTTTCTCTAAAATTAATCTTAAGTCAGGCTATCACCAAATCCAAATGAAGGAAGGTGATGAATGGAAAACTGCTTTTAAAACTAAGCTAGGTTTGTATGAATGGATGGTTTAACTAATGCACCTTGTACCTTCATGAGATTAATGAATCAGGTTCTTAGATCATACATTGGAAAATTTGTCGTGGTTTATTTTGATGACATCCTGATTTATTCCAAAACCCTAGATGATCACCTAGGGCACCTAAAATCTGTCTTAGAAACTCTAAGGAAGGAACACTTATATGCTAACATGGCCAAGTGCACCTTTTGCACATATCACCTTGTTAGTTCAACAGGTATAAGGGTTGATGAAGACAAGATCGAAGCAATCAAGTCAAGGCCAACAGCCCAAAACATCACTAATGTAAGGAGCTATAACATCCATCTTGAACCGACCCGGGTTGGACCCGTGGTCAAACTGGTGTGAACATCACTCGAAGATCCAACAATAAAAGAAAGGGAAAAACAACATTGAAATCGAGTTAAAAATTAAAACAAATGTAAGTCGAAAGCGCTTCTATTATTCAAAACCTAAAACTTAATACAAAGATACAATTGAAACCAAGAATCCTTTACAATCCCAAAGTTCAAATCAATCGATACAAAACAAGCGAACCCAAAATAGTCAACATAAATCCCAAAGATGGTCAACTCCTCTCCAAGCGTCCAAAGATCTTCTCCATGCCAACAACACATCGACACTCGACACCTAGAGAAACTCCTGAACTTTAACTCACACACTCTAAACACACGCACATGAAAAGAGAAACTGGAGGGGGATCAATTTCCTATTGAAATTGAGTGAACCCACTGGGTTTAACTATGCGCCGAACCTAACCAAAAGAAGCGATTCCAAACTCGTCATGAAACACCAATAATGGAATCAGACTCAACCTTTACTAGTTTTAATTTCCCAAACAGTCTAAGTGATCACATAGGCGCAGTTCTCATTTCAACACTTACCATCCATGATAACATCCATAAATAATAGAGAATCATAAATCACACAGTTCAACATTATGATACAATACCACTTAAGATCATAGTCAGCATTTTCCACACACACAACAGTCGCAAGCATTCACATTGCACATGCACCTTGTTCCCATTTAATTCACTAAGCGAGCTATTAGACATCCTTAAGAAATCCATGTTATCATTCAACAGTAGTTCTCCTCACTATCAATTCACAATTCATAGCTTCAACACAACCAAAAGCCATCCAACGTCATTCCTACAACATCAGCACAAAGTATCACTCATTTCACTACAAAAAAAGGGAAGTTTGGCATCGGTCGGCAGGAAAGAATTTAGCGTCGGTCGAAATATAACCGACGCTAAACCCTTGACTCGCGTTTGACCGAGGGTTTAGCGTCGGTCATACACCGACCGACGCTAACATCTATCCAAAAAGCGACGCTAAAATTGATTCCGGGCCAAACCGACGGTGCAAACCGGTCATTATTTGGCGTCGGTTGGTATAATGGGCTTAGCGTCGGTTCCAACTGACGCTAAACACACGGGAATTTCCCATCGGCCCAATGTCCAATTTAGCATCGGTCATCGACCGACGCTAAATTCCCAAGCTATACAAACCCCGGACAGACGGCCAGAATCATTTGTGTAGTTTGCAGCCCTCCTCTCAATTCTCTCAACTCTCTCCACTCTCTCAACTCTTCTAAGGTATGTAGTTTGTTTTTTCATATTGTTGTATTTAGTTAGTGAATTAGGTAGTGTATTTTTGTAGTGTTTCACTGATCAATCCAACACAATCCACAACACATCATAGATCAGATCACCAACATATACCGCATATCACGTATACAACCCAACACATCACATTTCAGCTCACAATCAGATCCAGCACAGCACACACACACGACAGTTCATAATTCATTTAACTAGATGAGTTATTTAGGCGCCATAAGGAGTTGTTCCCTTGCTACCGTACCGGCTAGACGCACCCCTTACCGCACGGGAGGTCCTCGTGCTCCCTACCGCATGGGGAACACGTCACAATATCCACAATTCCACAATTCCACTCCCCGTCAGGAGGCTAATCTACTAGTCCGTCGGTAGGCCCTAACCACCAATCCGTCAGTGGGTGAAACACAATTCCATGGGGTAATGTTGGCTCCTTCCGGTTCTATCATTTTAATCCCATTAACACAATCATAAGGATTACACACACCTACCAAATAATTTCATTTAATGATATGAACCAAAGCCAAGGTTGGCTCAATCCACACAACTCGGTTTGAACAATTTGCAAACGAAAACACAATCAGGATAGAAGATGGAAATCAGACCAGAACCCGAGGTATCAAGTGTGTGCGGTACCACGAACTAAGGGGTGAATACCCTTATCTCGATAAACCAAACTTCCTAAGCCAAGCAACAACGAGCAAAAGCTTAAAGGAACAAATACTATAAACCGAAGTCTGAATTTCTTTAATTGTGAGCAAACAAGCTGATTTGAAACAAACTACAAAGAACCCTTTAAATAGGGTAGGAGAAAATGTGTCCTACACCAGATTCGATGAATCTAGTCATCTAGAAAAACTACACAATTAATTGTTCACACTTAACTAAGTACATCCCCTTGTTCCAAAGTGGAAGTGAATGAACATTAATGCAAGTGCATGGTTCCAATGTGGAAGTGAATGAACATGAAAACAAGTGCATGAATGAAGATGAATTTCGTTCATGAGACCCCTCAACTTTTCGATATGGCAGAATGGTCACTGAAGATCACAAAACGTTTGAATCTTGCCGTTGGATCATCAATGAGTCTCGCCAACCATCCTAAGTAATGTCCAGCATCCTTGCTCCAATTCTTCATGCTTTGGCATACTCCAAGCCTCCATGAATGTTGCCACCTTGTCCCTGAGAGCCTTGGTTTGACTCCTAGTGATTGGACCAGTTGATGACCCAAGGATGTCCCCATCATTCCTCCATTCTTGAAAAGGATTCATCCTCGAATCTGAATCTGCAATATCATCATAAAAAGGGGTTAAGTCGGCAACATTGAAAGTAGCACTAACGCCATAGTCTCCTGGTAAGTCTATACGATACGCATTATTATTTAAGCGCTGCAAGACTTTAAAAGGACCCTCCCCTCTAGGTAGCAGCTTTGACTTTCTCTTTTCTGGAAACCGCTCCTTTCTGAAATGTATCCAAACGAGATCTCCTGGTTCATACACCTTTTCCTTGTGTCCTTTGTTGGCATTTTGAACGTATTGCTTTGTCCTATGCTCAATGTTGAGTCTAGCTTTCTCATGCATCTCTTTAACATACTTTGCTTTTGCTTCCCCATCTGTATTAGATAACTCATGCAAAGGCAAAGGTGATAGGTCTAAAGGAGTCAATGGATTAAATCCATACACAAGTTCGAAGGGTGTATACTTAGTAGCCGAATGCACAGCCATATTATATGCAAACACAACATGTGGCAAACACTCTTCCCAAGTTTTAATGTTGGACTTGATTATGGCTCTAAGCAATTGTGATAACGACCTATTGACTACTTCAGTTTGACCATCAGTTTGTGGATGACGAGTAGTAGAGAATAGTAGCTTCGTTCCTAGTTTACCCCAAAGAGTTTTCCAGAAATAGCTAAGAAACTTAGAGTCACGATCCGACACAATAGTACGAGGCATTCCATGCAATCTAACAACTTCCTTAAAAAACAAATTAGCAATGTGAGATGCATCATCAGTTTTATGACATGGAATGAAGTGTTCCATTTTTGAGAATCTATCGACCACCACAAAAATTGAATCTCTACCACCCCTAGTCCTAGGCAAGCCTAACACAAAGTCCATAGATATATCAATCCAAGGTGCAGTAGGAATAGGGAGAGGAGTGTATAACCCGTGTGGTTGTGATTTAGACTTGGCTTGGTGACAAGCCACACATCTGGCTAGGTGTTTCTCCACATCATGCCTCATTCTAGGCCAGTAGAAGTGCTCTTGAAGACATGCCATCGTTTTGGCAATTCCAAAGTGCCCCATTAACCCGCCTCCATGTGCTTCCCTGACTAAAACATCTCGACACGAAGAGTTAGGCAAACATAACTTGTTCTCTCAAAACAAGTATCCATCTAACCTATAATATTTATCATGAGCCGAATGTTCACATGCCTTGTACACATCTCCAAAGTCAGTATCGGTGTCATATAAGTCTTTAATGTATTCAAAACCAATGAACTTAACACCAAGAGTAGAGATAAGAGTGTACCTTCGAGATAGGGCATCAACCACTATGTTCTCCTTACCTTGCTTGTAACGGATAACATAGGGAAAAGACTCGATGAACTCAACCCATCGTGCATGCCTCTTGTTCAGCTTGTGTTGAGCTTTGAGATATTTCAATGACTCGTGATCAGAATGGATGACAAACTCCTTTGGCCATAAGTAGTGTTGCCAAGTCTCTAATGCGCGAACAAGTGCATATAATTCCTTATCGTAAGTTGGGTAATTCAGAGTAGCTCCATGCAACTTTTCACTGAAGTATGCAATCGGTTTCTTTTCTTGCATGAGCACAGCTCCTATTCCAATTTCTGAAGCATCACACTCGATCTCAAATGCCTTGCTGAAATCGGGCAGCATCAGAACTGGTGCATTGGTGAGTCTCTCCTTCAATAGCTCAAATGCCTCTTGTTGAGGTGTTCCCCAATGAAAGGGTACATCCTTTTTCACTACGGCCGTGAGTGGTGCAGCAATAGTACTGAAATCCCTCACAAATCTTCGATAGAAACTAGCCAAACCATGAAAGCTCCTAACATCAGATATGTTTGTGGGAATTGGCCAAGACTTGATTGCCTCTATTTTCTCCTCATCAACCCTGATTCCTATAGAACTAACAACAAAGCCAAGAAACACAAGGTGATCGGTGCAAAAGACGCACTTTTTCATGTTGGCAAACAGTCTTTCCTTTCTAAGGGTTTCTAACACCAATTTTAAGTGTCCACCATGATCCTCTAAATTAGATGAGTAAACCAGAATATCATCAAAGTAAACGACTACAAATATGCCTATGAAAGCCCTAAGCACGTGGTTCATCAATCTCATGAATGTACTAGGTGCATTTGTCAAACCAAATGGCATAACCATCCACTCATATAAACCATGTTTAGTTTTAAATGCGGTTTTCCATTCATCTCCTTCCTTCATTCGAATTTGGTGATATCCAGATTTTAAATCAATCTTTGAAAAGATAGAAGCACCATGTAACTCATCTAGCATATCATCAAGTCTAGGAATAGGATGACGATACTTTACCGTGATGTTATTGATCGCTCGATAGTCTACGCACATCCTCCATGATTTATCCTTCTTTGGCACGAGGATAACCGGTACGGCACAAGGGCTCATGCTTTCTCGAACGTGCCCTTTGTCCATTAACTCATCCACTTGTCTCTGAAGCTCTTTGTTCTCTTCCGTATTGGTTCTATATGCGGCCTTGTTAGGGATGGATGCTCCTGGAACAAAGTCGATTTGATGCTCAATTCCTCTAATTGGTGGTAGTCCTTTAGGAGTCTCCTCTAGAAAGACATCGTCAAATTCCTGTAATAATGAAGAGAATCGGTTACATTAGCATAATCAGAATTCAAACACTCCTTGTATACGATAACCACGAGTGGCATCCTAGAAGTTAAGGTTTGTTTGATCTCACCACGTGTAGCTAAAAGGTTTTCTCTCCTCTCGGTCTCACTTTTTTGAGCTTTATGACATACCATTTCTGTTTCTGTTTTTGCACTCGAATGGGTGTCGCTCTGTTTCTTTTCACTCTTCTCTCTTATTTTGAGCTCCATCTCTTTCTTCTCTCTAGCCTCACGAAGTTGTTGCTTCTCCAATTGATCTTGGTACAATTCGGTTGGTGACAAAGGCTTGAGCTTGTAGGTTTGCCCCTTATGAGTTAAGGAATATCGATTAGCCCTCCCATCATGAAGAGAAAATCGATGAAATTGCCATGGCCTCCCAAGCAGAATATGAGCAGCCTCCATAGGTACTACGTCACAAAGAATTTCGTCAGTATATCGACCAATACTGAAAGGGACGTATACCTGCCTTGTCACTTTTTGCTCTCCTGCTTTGCTAAGCCATTGAAGTCTGTATGGCTTAGGATGTCGAATGGTGGTGAGCTTCATGCCTTCTACCAGATCTTGACTTGCTACATTCGTGCAACTTCCTCCATCGATAACCAGATTACAAAGTTTGTTGTGGATGACACAACGAACATGGAATAGGTTCTCCCGCTGATCAAACTCGTCTTTAACTAAAGTGCTCAATGCTCGAATGGCCACTCTATTGAACTTCACCAACCGTTCTGGAACATTTTCTTCCTCTTCCTCCGATTCCTCCTTTTGGATTTCACCTTCTGGGAACTCCTCCTGGTCGTCCTCATCATCCATGAACACCTCTCCATTTCGGATCACCATAGTGGCTTTATTAGGGCAGTCCCTAGCCATATGTCCACGCCCTTGACATTTGAAACAAAGAATTCCACTCGGCCGATTAGTAGTATTTAAAGAACCAGATTTAGGATTTGGGGTACCTTGAGTGGTTTTAGGTTTGTTAAGGTTTCCAGAGGTGCATTCTTCTTTCTTCATGGTATTCGTCTTCCATGATGGTGTGGTAGTGGTTGGCGTATTGAATCTCCATCCAGTGCCAAGTTTGAGTTGCTTCTCCACTCGTATTGCTAGTCGCACCAATTCATCATAGTCGATGAAATTCTGCAAGTTGACTTGATAGGCGATTTCCCTTTGTAAGCCTCCTAGGAAACGTGCAATCTTGGCATCCTCATCTTCAATTAGATCCAATCGAGACACTATCATCTCGATCTCCTTATGGTAGTCTTCAACAGTCATACCACCTTGCTTTAAAGCTTGTAACTTAGTGTGTAAATCTCGGCAATAGGAAGCTGGAACATACTTCCTTCTCATGACACGTTTCACATCCTCCCATGTTCCAATAGGCCTCTTCCCTTCGCGCTCCCTTTGTCTAACTTGCTGACTCCACCAAACAGAAACGTAGTCAGTAAATTCTACAACAGCAAGGGTTACCTTCTTGCGATCAGAAAATTGATGGCATTGGAAGAAGAATTCCATCGCCCTCTCCCAATCGAGATATGCATCCGGGTCTGATTTCCCTTGGAATTTGGGAACCAAAATTTTTACTCCTCGGATATCATCATCCAGCATCACTCCTCTTAAAGCTTCTCTATGTGGCCTTGCTCCACCTCGTGGAGGTGCATTATCCTCCACATCAGAATCATCTATCCTTGGCTGATTATTTTGGATGGCCGCGGTGAGGGTTTGAGCCATAGTGTTGAGTGCTTCATGGAACTCCGTCCTCATCGCATTCATTGCTGCTTCGAACCCTGCTGGATCTGTCATCTTGAACAATGATTAGTGATAATGCCCTCACCAACTCTCTCTAATGCACCTCACACACTCTTTCTTTTACCTCTCGTGTTTCACACAAGTTTTTGGTGAGAATAAGATGAAACAGAAATCGGCAATAAGCAAGTTCGTTATGAGCAGTTGCAAGTTTCTTCAAAGCTTTAGAAGTAAAGTAATTCGAAATTCAAGTAAACACAACCCTAGCTGAGTTCACTCTAAGCCCTAGTCAGATTTCTTTGCTGGGTTTTCGAAAACAAACTATTCAAAACGAATTTGACTTTGAAAGAACATAAATTGTTTACCCACCCTTCTTAGATTTCCGCTATAACTTCTAGACACAACCTTGGTGAGGTGGCTTTGCTTTGATTGGGTCGAAATTTATTCTTTTGGACCTCTTGATTTTTAACTTTGTTTCTTCTTATCCTGCACACCAGCTTTTACCACCAAGAAATTGTTAGTACAAAACTATAAATCTGAAATCACACAAATCAAGATTCAGCCAAAATGTTACTATATTTTTTTTGGGGTTTTTTTTTATAATCGAAAGAAAAACAACAGAAGCTTTGATCCAAGAGTTGAACCGAGCTCTGATACCAAACTAATATGAACCAAAGCCAAGGTTGGCTCAATCCACACAACTCGGTTTGAACAATTTGCAAACGAAAACACAATCAGGATAGAAGATGGAAATCGGACCAGAACCCTTAGCTATAGAGCTAAGAACTCGAGGTATCAAGTGTGTGCGGTACCACGAACTAAGGGGTGAATACCCTTATCTCGATAAACCAAACTTCCCAAGCCAAGCAACAACGAGCAAAAGCTTAAAGGAACAAATACTATAAACCGAAGTCTGAATTTCTTTAATTGTGAGCAAACAAGCTGATTTGAAACAAACTACAAAGAACCCTTTAAATAGGGTAGGAGAAAATGTGTCCTACACCAGATTCGATGAATCTAGTCATCTAGAAAAACTACACAATTAATTGTTCACACTTAACTAAGTACATCCCCTTGTTCCAAAGTGGAAGTGAATGAACATTAATGCAAGTGCATGGTTCCAATGTGGAAGTGAATGAACATGAAAACAAGTGCATGAATGAAGATGAATTTCGTTCATGAGACCCCTCAACTTTCCAATATGGCAGAATGGTCACTGAAGATCACAAAACGTTTGAATCTTGCCGTTGGATCATCATTGAGTCTCGCCAACCATCCTAAGCAATGGCCAGCATCCTTGCTCCAATTCTTCATGCTTTGGCATACTCCAGGCCTCCATGAATGTTGCCACCTTGTCCCTGAGAACCTTGGTTTGACTCCTAGTGATTGGACCAGTTGATGACCTAAGGATGTCCCCATCATTTAACCAATTCCATTCACTCAATTCCACTTCCCAATTCCATACACCAATTCCACTTCACAATTCTTTTTTTATGAACGTTTTAGCTTTCATTCATCTAAGTAACGACCTTAAAAAAGAGGTCGAGACATGAGGTTCAACATTACAAAGAAACCTATAGGAGACTAGTAACTAAAGGGATACATCCAGAACCTTGTAAGCTACGGAGGTCACGCAAAATAAGGACAACTAGCCTACCGGTATCAAAACTCCTACCCTCATCATATAGCCAACAACACCTCTCTCTCCAAATATGATAAACAAACCATCTCCACCAAAGATATAGGGCCTTCCTCTCATTTCACAATAAGGGAGGTGGTCCATACAATTTACCGAGTCATCCCAAGAATCACAAGCAACTACTTCATCGGGGAATCGACACTGCAACTTTACCTGGTTTGCATAAACACAGCTTGCAAATAAATGATCTCTTGACTCCACCTCCTGCAGATCACAGAGAATACAACAATCATCATTTCCAATCCCCCACTACACTAGCTTTTGCTTTGTTGTTATTCTATTCCTTGCAGCAAGCCAGCATATCAATGAATGGCGAGGGATAGAAGAGCCCCCCCAGACCTGATCAAACCACGAAACTTTAGGGCCAAAAGGACGAATGACTCTCCAAACTTCAGAAGTGCAAAACTTCACCCAAGGCACTACATCCCAATTAAGCTGACCATCCAAAGAGTAAGTAATATAAGGAATAATCTGGGGCCTTACTTTCAGGATACGCTACCAAACCCATGAAGCATTCGTGGCAGGTTCATAGGTCCAGAAATCCTTACTTTTAACCCTGTACATTCTTACCCATGCAACCCAAACCGAGCCAGAATTCATCAGAATAGCCCTAATATGCCTAGCAAGGCAAGCAACATTCCAAGAGTTTAGGTCTCGTATACCTAAACCCCCCTCCCTGAGAGGAAAAGTAATAGATCCCCAAGAAACCTTTGCCTTCGAATGCCCTTTTTCATTTGTCCCCCAAAGGAAACGGCTACAGATTTGCTCAACAATCTCAATAACATTCTTCGAAAGCAAGAAAACATTTAGCTAATAGCTAAACATTGCATTGATGACAAAATTAACCAACTGGAGTTTACCTGCATAACTCAATGCTTTTGCTTTCCAAGTGTTTACTCTAGCAGTGATCTTATCAACTAAGATCTTGCAATCCGCACTCCTTAGTTTCCCCGAGATCAAAGGGATTATGAGGTACTTAACAAGGAGGACCCCAATTTTGAAGCCCGTGAGAGACATTATGTCATTCCTCAAGCTAGTAGGGACACTTACAGAGCAGAAAATCTCAGATTTGGAGGGTGTAACATCCCTGCCCAACCGAATGATTTAGAACTCAAGTTCGGGTGATTGAGGCATTAGAAACAGTGTTCTTGAGGTCACATTGAAGTCTGGGACGTTCAAATTTGAGTTGGGTTGAGTTTAAAACACTTTGGGGGTGCAGTTGATGGTACACGGCCGTGTACTTGTAGTACATGCAGTGTATCATGATACATGGCCGTGTATCATGCACTGGGTGTTTAAAATTCAGATTTTTTTGAGTTTCTTTAGCTTTTTCATCTCTCTCTCTCTCCGAAACCCCCTTTGATGAACCAAACTTCCCCTAACTTCAAACCTCAATTCCGAGAGCTACCACTACGAAAAAACGAGAGTTTAGCGTCGGTCGAAACCGCACTTTAGCGTCGGTCATTGACCGACGCTAATATATTTAGCGTCGCTTACAAGAAGCGACGCTAAATTTTAGCGTCGGTTCTTCCACGACCGACGCTAATATTAAACCACAACCGACGCTAATTTTGATCTGACCGAAATGAATCGCTGACCAACCCTATTTTTTTTTGTTTTCAGATTTGGTCACTCCATTTTCCAGTTATGCATCTTGGTCACTTAGATTTATTAGGTCATCCTTTTGGTCACTTAAATTTATTATGTCATATTTTTTTGGTGCTTTTAGATTTATTAGGTCATTTTTTTGGTGGCAGCGACGGCAGCGGCGACGATGGCGGCGACGGCGGTGGCGACGATGGTGGCGACGGCGGTGGTGATGATGGCGATGATGGCGGTGATGGCGGTGGCGATGGCAGCGACGACGGAGAAGAGGAGAAGAAGAGGAAGAGGAAGAAGAGGAAGAAGGTGGATCTGGAGATCTAGAAAAGGAAGTAGAGGAAGATGAAGAAGAAAGAGGAAGAAGAGGAAGGCTGGTCAGAAAAAGGGAAGAGGAAGAAGAAGGCTGGAGGAGGAAGAAGAAAGAGGAAGAAGAAGAATGAAGGTCAGAAAAATGGAAGAGGAAGAAGAAGGCTGGAGGAGGAAGAAGGAAGAAAATGGAGGAGGAAGAAGGAAGAAAATGAAAGAGGAAGAAGAAGGTTGGAGGAGGAAGAAGGAAGAAAATGGAGGAGGAAGAAGGAAGAAAATGGAAGAGGAAGAAGAAGGTTGGAGGAGGAAGAAGAAGGCTGAGAGAGATGAGATTAGGGTTAGGGTGGCGGCTGTTTTAGCGTCGGTCAGTAACCGACGCTAAAACATGTCGGTAACTGACGCTAAAGCTGGTTGGCTTCGTTTCCGACCAAAAACCAAATTTAGTATCGGTTATCGACATGTTTTAGCGTCGGTCGATAAGCGACCGATGCTAAACCCTTGGTCAAACGCGAGTCAAGGGTTTAGCGTCGGTTCCTCACTGACTGACGCTAAATACTTCCCCTCCGAGCGACGCTAAAGGCCTTTTTTTTATAGTGTACGGAGGTCCGATTTACGATCCGTTTCTTGCTACGTGTTTGTGGCAACGAGAGGAAGAGATCGCATGTCTTGGTTTTAGGTATTTTGGAGTTAGGAGCTATCAGTGGCAGAAGGAAAAAGCTACGTTTTTGGAGAAGAAAGCTTGGTTGTTCGAGTTCTAGAAGTTGTTTTAGAGCCTCCTCTTCTTGTCAGGTGAGGGTTTAGCGTACAATAGGTAGTATTGGTCGGTGTGAGGAGTTGCAACTTTACTTAGATTAATATAGGCTTTGCATGAAATTGGAAGAGAGTAAAAGGGAAAACTGTTCTGCTTCGATTGTTATGTAAATTGTGATGTTTGATGGTGGTTGTGTGGATGTTAATGGATGAATTGAATGATGATTTATTGGCTGTTTTGTTATGTGTTGAGATTGGGGGAATGATTAACACTGATGATTAATGGATTGGACTTAGTAATGAGTGTAGGAGGGTTGGGATTTGATTCTGTAAACTGTTCAATATCTTGTGCTATCAATTGTGGTTGCAGGAGGGTGGTCCCGCCAATGTGGGGCCGCCCTTAAACGATGAACAGGTGGATGGCCCTACCAATGTGGGGTTTTCCTATGAAGGATGAACAAGAGGGTAATCCTGAGAGTCACGACATGGCTACCCCTGTACTTGCAGGTGGGGGTGGCTGGTGAGCTAGCCGTTTGCCCTTAAACTATTTGTGTTATGTGAAATGTTGAATGTAGTGAAATGAGATTATGAATGTGAGATTGGATGAGTTGATGCTATGTGTTTTGAGATGAAGTGAATGCTATGTGCTGATTTGGGTGATATGGATGATATGTGTAACGAGGGGTCTAGAATGTGATTGGGGTGTTGGTTTATGACAAAGAATCGATTAAGGGAATTGAGTATAATGGAATTGAGTGGTGTAGGAGAAAGCTGAGCGCGTGGGGCGCGTTGAATAGATTGATTCTCTGCAATCGTTCACCGCTTTTCGATCGCCGGCTCCGGTAGGGGCTTCTTCCCTCGGCGGGTGAGCTCCCGGGGGACTCCTCTGGGGTGCAGTGATTGCCGGTAGGTCTCTGAGACCCCGGATTCCATTTGCTTAGCTTTTCTTTCTAGATCGCGGAGTCGAGAGTGCTGTTCTATTGGGTCTTGGTTTTTGCCGTTTCTCCAGGTCAATCGCTTCAGTTGTTGAGGGTTTATCTCTGGTGGGTGCGCTCCCAGGGACTCTCCGACTGAGGGTCTGATTGCCGGTAGGCCTCTGAGGTCCCGGGTTTGCTCAGGTTTGAGCTGTAGCTAGATGGAGAAAGGCGGAACCTCCTCTCCGCAGACGAAGTCATGGGCAGAGATGATTTCGGACCCGAAAGATGATCTGAATTTCATTGATATCCCTGATTCGGCGCGGCGTGGGAATGCGTTGAGGCTGCCTAAGGAAGTGTTGGATAAGGGAGTTGAGCGATTGCAAGCAGCAGTGGTTGTTCAATTCCTAGGTAATCCGCCGCCCTTTCGTGTGTTTGTCAGTATTGCTAATAGATTGTGGGGATATGAAGGGGGAGTTGTAATTTCCACTCTTGAGGACAACTTTTTCTTGGTTGAATTCAATTCAGTGAAGCTGTGCAACTGGGTGCTTAGTCGATCTTGGCACGTTCATAATACTGGTATGATAATGAGGCGTTGGGCTAGAGGGATTAAACCTGTAGTGATTCCAGAAGGCCAGAGTCCTGAATGGATAACTTTCAAGCGGGTTCCTCCTGCAGCAATATCCATTGAAGGTATCAGCTGGATGTCTAGTTTGATTGGGAAGCCAGTTAGGAAGTTTGTGCGGGATGGATTGGATGTAAAGGTGTGTATAATCAGAGACAAAGCTGTGCCATGTCCTGAAAGTGTCATGCTGCTTGATGAGGAGGAGGAACATGTCATACCTGTTGCTCAAGCTAAAGCCAGGGATTATAATCCAAGAAGATTTGAGAAACAGATATATGTGCCCAAAAAAGTAAATGTGGGTAAGGAAGGATTGAAAGTTGATATACCAGAGTCAAAGGATGAAGTAAAAAAAGATGAGAAGATGGAAGATCCTATTACTATCCCAGAGAAGGAAGTAAATTCTCCCGAGTCTGTTAATCAATCAGGTGAACCCTCTAAGGAACCAGGGGAGGGAAGTAATGGTAAGAAAACTAGGAAAAGGAAGAAAAAAGCTAAGGAAAAACTGGAAATTGCAGCAAGTGAAGAGAAAGTGGTGGAGGAGACTAATCCTGTCTCGGTTGGGAAGGGATCCGAGGCTGGTAAGGACGCTGCTTTGTTGACAGGGTCCGCCCCGGAGGAGGTTTCTGTCCAAGGGACAGTTGATCAAGAAGAAGAATCAAAAAAGAGTCAGTTGAGTCTACTGCCTGAAGACTTGCAGTTGAGGAATGGTGAAATCAGTTCCAAATGGTCTTCAGAGGAGGAGCCAGAGATTATTCGTACTGTCAGGAAAGCTACACTGGATGATTTTATGCAACATGTCAAACATGTTAAGAAGAAGAACCAAGTGTCGGGTGTAAAGACAAGGTACAAAACCTCTAATAGATGAAGTACTGGATTTGGAATACTAGGGGGTTCAATAAAGATAGTAAATACAAAGTTGTTTTGAGTTTTGCTAGAAAGTATAGTATAGATATTATAGCAATCTTAGAGCCTAGAATAAAGGTTGATAATACTCTGCCACTTTTCAAAGAAAGATTCCCAGGCTGGACAGGAGCTTTTGCTTTTGAAGGGGACTTGGGAAAAATCTGGTTACTTTGGAAAGAAGATGTCCCATTGGTAATTTTGGAGTGTTCAAGCAGATTCATTCATTTCCGGGTAGACCTACCCCAATGCTGTTTGGGTACTATTGTGTATGGAGACAATGATGTTATGGAAAGGAAGAGGACGTTCATGAAAATTCAGAAGCATAAGCAGGCTACGACACCATGGTTCATTGCAGGTGACTTTAATGCTTTTTTGGATTTATCAGAAGCTTGCCCGATCCCTAGTTCCTTTGAAGGCATGGAAGATTTTAGAAATTTTGTGAGGGATAGCGAGTTAATTGAACATACTACTGCTGGTCCGATGTTTACTTGGTTAAACAACAGAGTTGATGGGTTGGTGGTGAGAAGGTTAGATAGAGTTTTGGTGAACCTGGCTTGGCAAGGGGCCTTCCCTGAAAGCAAAGTGGAGCTTATACCCTCCTCTGAGTCAGATCATTGTGCAATTTATGTCAATAATGTGAGTAATGAGGTGACTACTCCAAAGGGGTTCAAGTTTTTTAGCTGCTGGATTAAACACCCGGATTACATAAGTATTGTGGAGAGTGTTTGGAAGGAAAGAATTCGTGGTGGTAAATTCTATGTCCTCTATGAGAAGATGAGGAGGCTTAAGGACAGATTGAAAGTCTTGAACAAACATTGTTATTCAGATATCCAGGGCAGAGTGAAAACTAAATATACAGAGATGATGACTTTGCAGAATGAAGTTTTTGTGAATCCTAGTGCTAAAGTCTTAGAGGAGCTCAATATCTGCAAGAAAGAGTATCAGAAAATTAAACAAGATGAAGAGAGTATTCTCAGGCAAAAATCTAAAGTAAGCTGGATTAAGTTGGGAGACAACAATTCTGCTTTCTTCCACGATTACGTTAGGGTGAGGAATGCAAGCAACACTATAAGGCAGCTAAGGCATAGTAGTGGTGAGATGGTTGAAGGTGTCAAGGAGATAGCGGATATAGCTGTGAACTTTTACAAAGGTCTTCTGGGTGACAGTACAGTTGTCAGGCAGTGTGACCTATCGGGTTTGGTGAAATACAGGCTGGAAGATGAAGCAGCAGAGCGCCTGGCCAGTCCTGTAAGCAGAGAGGAGATAAGGAAAGCTATGTTTAGTATTTCGAATGATAAGAGTCCTGGTCCGGATGGCTATAGTGCTGAGTTTTTTAAAGACAGTTGGGAGCTGATTGGAAATGAGGTATGCACTGCCATCTCTAGTTTTTTCGAAAAGAGTTATATGCCGCCTTTTGTGAACTCGATAGCCCTTGCATTGATTCCAAAGGTTAAAAATGCTGATGATATTAAGAAATTCAGGCCTATATCTTGCTGTAATGTCCTATATAAAACTGCATCTAAAGTCCTATCTAATAGGCTAGCTGAAGTTCTTCCTTGCTTGGTGAGTATGAACCAAACTGCTTTTGTAAGAGGAAGGAACATTGGTGATGGGGTGTTAATGGCTCATGAGCTTCTAAGTAAGTATAATATGAAGGGTGTGACTCCAAGATGTGCAATTCAGATAGACTTAATGAAGGCATTCGATTCAGTTGAATGGTCTTTTTTGCTTAATACTCTAAGGGCTATGAAGTTTCCAGATCAATATGTGAAGTGGATAGAGGCCTGCTTTGTTTCTTCTAGGCTCTCAGTGAAAATTAATGGTAGTTTGCATGGGTACTTCCCAGCTAGAAGGGGATTTCGTCAGGGTGATCCAATTTCTCCCTTTCTGTTTGTGCTATCGATGGAAATCCTTAGTGGTATGTTCGATAAAGCAGTTCTACAGGGAGTTTTCCAGCTTCATCCGCAATGTAAAGGGACTTCTCTCACTCACCTAAGTTTTGCTGACGATTTGTTAGTATTTACTAAAGGGAATACTGAAGCGATTGATGTGGTTAAGAGAGTGTTGCAGGACTTTAAAGAGATATCAGGATTGCAGTTTAACCCAGAGAAGAGCAGTATTTATATTGCAGGTGTTCAGTTGGATGAAGTGGATGTAATTACAGCTAGCTCTGGTTTTAGTAGAGGTGATATTCCCTTCAGATACTTGGGAGTCCCCCTTACAGTAGGGAAGCTTTGAAGAAATGACTGTAAGGTTTTGTTGGACAAAATAACCAGAAGGGTAATGGACTGGAGAGCGAAGAAGTTGTCATATGCTGGTAAGATACAGTTGCTAAACTCTGTCATCAATGGTATTCTGCAGTTTTGGATGGCCTCCTTCATTTTACCTAGTGAGCTTATTAAGGACATAGAAGATATATGCAACAAGTTCTTATGGGGGAAACTTGAGAGTGGGAGATCTAAAGTGGCTTGGGAGTTTGTTGCCTTACCAAAAAAGGAAGGTGGAGTTGGTATTCGAGATTTTAGAAGCTGGAACTTAGCGAATGTTATTCGACATATATGGAAAATTCTGATGAATGAAGGATCTCTGTGGATTGCCTGGTTAAAGTATTACAGAATCAAGCAGAAAACTTTCTGGACAGTGGCTTCGGATGCAGGGTCCTGGCACTGGAAGCGTCTGCTGAAGTTAAGGGAAATTGTTCAACCTCTTATTGCACAAGATGATGAAGGAGATCTTTGCTGGAATGGACATTACGTGCAGAAACTGAAAATTGGTACAATCTGGGAGGGGATTCGAAAGAAGAGAAATGAAGTGAGCTGGTATGGATGCGTTTGGACAGGTTATTATGTTCCTAGAAGAGCAGTAATTACTTGGTTGATTGTGACAAATAGAATCAACACGAGAGACAAGATAAAAACCTGGGATCCTTTGGTTGATACAACCTGTGCACTGTGTGAAGTTGAAGAAGAGAGCAGGGAGCATTTATTTGTCCACTGTGATTATTCAAAGCTGCTGCTGAGTTATTGTTTTGGGACTTTGCCTAGTTCCTTTGATGACATGGTTAAGCTTGTGAGCTTATGGGACGACAGTGTTATATGGAGAACAAAAAAGCTTATATGGCGTGTAATTGTTTGTCAAATTTGGACGGAGAGATGCAATCGGATTTTTGGGAGGGTAGATAGTAAGAGCAACTTTAAGCTCTTGGATGAGGTTAAGGATGAGATTAGAGATTTTGCGTTTGATAGGAAAGAAGTTGATGCCATTGTAAGGGTAGTATAGGTTCTTTGTCTCTCCGTCCTTTTTTGTACTGTCATTCCTTGTTTTGGTGAATACAAACAAAGCTCAATTCATCAAAAAAAGAATTGAGTGGTGTGATTACATGAACTAGTTGAATTGATGTCGTGTGATTGAATGAACTTGATACTATGTGTGATGTTGATTGATAGCTTGTCTTATGGTTGTTGTAATAGGATTGGAGTCTTGAGTTTGAATTGGGAAATGGTTGAGAAGAATGAGGATGTCAGAATTGGTCGAATTATGGCTAGGAATCATGTTAGATGAAATATGTGAATTAGATAGATTATGTGGTTTAATCTAGGAATGCTCAAATCGGAGAGTTAAAATGGTAAATTGATGCTGTCATGAGTGTTACTGTTATGTGGTGTTGGTTGACTTGTGTGATTGTATGGTTGACTTATGTGAGTGTATGGTCGATTAGATGGCTAGAAATGAGTGTGATGAGTTGAAACTGGACTTAGGATGAATTAAGTCTTGCATGAACCCTTGAGAGTAAAACTTGATAACTGTCTTGTGAATAATGTTCGATGAACGTGTTGATTGATGTGTGATGTGGGGAATTGGTATGAAAGATGATAGCTAATGTATTTGACCTAGAAATGCGAAATAGGATGGGATGGGATGAGCTGAGTTTATGTGATTGTACCTATTGTTGTCGGTTGTGTTAGTGTGGAATTATAACATGGAATTGGTTGAATGGAATTGTCAAGTGGAATTGATATGTGGAATTGGGGAATGGAATTGGTACATGGAATTGGTACATGGAATTGGTACATGGAATTGATATGTGGAATTGGGGAATGGAATTGGTACATGGAATTGGGACACGAAATTGTGAAATGGATTGTGGTTGAATGGAATTGTTTTGTGGATGAGTGTGATTGTTGTAGTTGCATTAAATGGAATTTTAAATATAGAACCGGAAGGAGCCAACGTTACCCCAACCGAAATACCATTGAGTTAGAGTCTGATTCACTGGGGTGTATCCCATGACGTGGAGTCATGGTGGTGGAAATCTCCGTCAAGGAAGGATCCCTATGGGATGCGTCATGATAGCTCCGTGGAGGAAGGATCCCTTAGGGGATGCTTCGTGTTATCTCCCTACGACGAAAGATCCTGCGGGATATGGTTGATGTGATGGCTGGCGGGGTAGCGGGGAAACAACTCCTTATGGCGCCTAATTAACTCACATAGATAAATGAAGTGTGCATTGATGTGTGTGTGTCTGTGTTGTGTTGGTTGAGTTTGTGAGCCGATATGTGATGTGTTGTGGACTGTGTTGGATTGATCTGTGAACTGAACTGGGTTGTTGTGCTGAGATGTGGAGTAATGTTGAATGATTTATGATCTTGCTGTTGTTTTGAATTGTGAATTGTTAAAGTGAAGAACTGTACTTGGGTGATAACCTAGACTGCTTAAGGATGCCTGATAACTCACATAGTAACTGAAATAAGAAGCGTGGTGAATATGAATGTGGTTGTGCGTTTTGATGGTGAATGCGAGATGTCTTGTGATGTGATGTTGAACTGTATGCTTGTTGGTTCCAAGGTCGAACTGTATGTAAGGTGTTTCTGGCGATAAAATGCATGGTTGGTGCATCTGATGTTGAGCTGTATGTATGATGACGCCTGGTTATATATTATTGTGGATTGATAATGTTGAACTGTGAACTGCACCTATGTGATCACATAGACTATTTTAGGGAATTAAAACTAGTAAAGGTTGAGTCTGATTCCAATGTTTGTGTTTCATGAGGAGTTTGGAATCGCTTCTTTTGGATAGGTTCGACGCATAGTTAAACCCAGTGGGTTCACTCAATTTCAATAGGAAATTGACCCCCCTCCAGTTCTCATTTCAGGTGCATGTGTTAGAGTGTGTGAGTGAAAGTTTGGGAGCTTCTTTGCGTGTCGAGTGTTGATGTGTCGTTGGTGTGGAGAAGATCTTTGGAGGCTTGGACAGGAGTGGACCATCTTTTGGACTTTCGTTGACTATTTTGGGTTGGGTTATTTTGTATCAATTGATTTGAACTTCGGGATTGTAAAGGATTCTTGGATTTGAATTGTACCTTTGGTTTCTGATTTTGGATTTTGAATATTGGAGGCGCTTCCAATTTACTCTTGTTCTGCGTTTTCATCGATTTCAATGTTGTTTCTCCTTCCATTTTATTACTGTATCTTCAGGTGATACTCTTAATCGGTTCGACCACGGGTCTACCCGGGTTGGTACAGAGGGGTTTACCTTGAGACCGGTCAAGAGATAGAAAGACTCCAAGACATCCATAATAGCTATTAGTCCACTCAAAGAGCCATTAGAAAATAACAACAAGTCATCCGCAAAGCATAGATGATGAATCTGAAGCTTCTTACAACAAGGGTGATAAGACATTAAACTAGCATCGCCAGCCCTTTTTAGAAGACAATGAAGGCACTCCATTACGATTACAAACAGTGACGGTGACAAAGGGTCACTTTGCCTAACTCCATGCTTAGCCGAGAAATATTCAAAAGGACTCCAATTAACAAGCACACTAAACATGGTGGTATGCAAGCAGACTCTAATCCAATCTATGAACTGAGAGGGAATATTCATAGCAGCCATAATTAAGAGAAGAGTATCCCAATGAATAGAATCAAATGCTTTAGTAATATCAACATTAAGCATACAACGGGGAGAGGTTTGAGCCTTATGTTATGAACTCACAACTAATGATTTTAGGGAGGACAACGCCTAAACGATTAGCCATGATCTTGGTAATGAATTTGTAAATGATATTGCAACACGATATATGCCTAAAATTTTCATCTCAACAACATTATGCACCTTCGGAACAAGAGTGATGTTTGTAGAATTTACCTGTGGAGGCATAATACCTTAGCAGAAAGCTTCTGAACAGCTACGATAATATCCAGTCCAATTTCTTCCCAATCGTACTTAAAGAAATGAGAGGAGAATCCTTAGGTCCAGGACTTTTGCCAGAGTGCAAGGAGAACATAGATCTCCGAATCTCTTCTCCAGTAACACTGGCCACAAGTGATCTAGCTTCCCTTTCAGATAGTTTACCAATAATCAAAAGCTCTAAGCAAGCCCTCATAATAACTCAATGCCTCCTCTGCAATAGTCTTAATAGAGTTACAAATCGAACCATCTGCTCTATTCAATACAGAGATGAAGTTACTAGCTTGTCTCACTTTTATAGACCTATGGAAGTACTGTGAGTTTTGATCTCCACATGAAATCCAAACTTCCCTTGCTTTCTGCCATAAGAATAATTCCTCTGCTTCTCTTAGCTCATTCCAGTTCTTTCCAGCAGCAGTAGCAACAGCAAATTTTTCATCAGAAGGAGACTTTAAGGTACAAATCAGAGCTGAATGCATTAAACCCTCCGCTTCTCTGACCTTCCCCTGAATATCATAAAAGATTTCCTGATTTAAAGGACTTAAGCTGCAATTTAACAGCTCTCAGCTTACGATTAATACTTAAAAGATCAGTCCCTTCAGTTATACTCCTCCAAGTAGTTTTTATAATTTCTTTATACTGAGGATTTGAACACCACATCTGAAAATATCGAAAAGGCTTCAGCAAGGAACGAAGATTCACATCAGTATTCAGAATCATAGCACAATGATTAGGCATACCAGGAGGGAGGATATTAACCTGACTTTGAGGATAAGGAGAAATCCAATCACTGTTTACCAAAGCCCTGTCAAGCCTTCTAGCAACTCTCCCATTTTGCCAAGTAAAGAAAGGACCATTCACAACATGATCAACTAAACATCCCTTCTGGATCCAATCTCTAAAATCATTCATACTTTTAAAGCTCACACTACCATTAGAAGATTCTGAGTGAGATAGGCCACTTCACGATTCCACAACACAATTCCACAACACCGTTACACAACACAATTACACAGCATAATTCCACCCAACCAATTCCCTGCATCAAGTCCATGTTACAACTCTACACTAAACCACAACCGACAACTATAGGTACAATTACAACAATGCAGTTATCCCATCCCATCCTATCTCTCCTTTCTTGTTCTAAATCATTAGTCATCATGTTCTATCCCAATCCCCACATCACACATCAATCAGCACAATCACCACACAGCAACCACAAGACAATTATCCAGTTTTACTCTCAAGGGTTCATGCAAGACCTAATTCATCCTAAGTCCAAATTCAACTCCTCACTCACATTCCTAGCCACCTAGTCAACCATACATTCACACAAGTTAACCATACATTCACACAAATCCACCATACATTCACACAAGTCAACCATACATTCACACAAGTCAACCATACATTCACACAAGTCAACCATACATTCACACATATCAACCATACATTCACACAAGTCAATCATCCATTCATATTAGTCATTCAATACCACTTAATAGCCACCAACACAACAACATCCATTTACCGTTTCGACTCTCTAGTTCATGCAATCCTATATTTTACTTACTATATAATCCATCTATTTCACAAATTTCATTTAACACGACTCCTAGCCACAATTCATCCAATTCCGACATCCTCATTCTCCTCAATCAATTCACAGTTCACATTCAAGACTTCAACCTTACTAAACTAACCATAAGTCACACTATCAATCACCATCACACATAGCATCAATTCGTCCAATACCATGCTCATAATTACAATTCATTTCTATCAACATCCCACAGATCACAAACAATTTAAGGGTAAATGGCTAGCTCACTAGCCACCCCACTTGCAAGTACATGGATAGCCATGTCCTGAGTCTTAGGGTTACCCTCCTGTTCTTCCTTCATAGCATGACCCCACATTGGCAGGGCCACCCACCTGTTCATCATTAATAGGGCGACCCCACATCAGGACCATCCTCCTACAACCACAACTGACACAATCGAGCACACATTTACATAATTAACCAGATCATAAACCCATTGCTGAACGGTTGTATGACAGGTTTATCAAATAACTACTAACCTACAAGCTAAGTAGATCGTATTCCACGGGTCTTCTAATGATCATCTACTCAAATGTAAAGGCAGATTACTCAGGTTTAACACGTTGTGCGTGGTGTGAGTTCCACCACTTCTATTCTAGAAAATGCAAGCAAATCAAAAACTAAATTGAAAGACAGATTTAAATATTGGTTGACTTAACAAAGACGACAGACAAGCTTAGACTTCAAATCCCCCTTAGTTCACCAGAGCATTGACAATCAACAAATCAGCGGATTTTAATTCGCGTTCAATCAATTCAAAGACACCACCATAACTCCTAACCCTTAGGTTTAAGACTGGCGAACGTTCCCTCTATCCGATCTAGCTACCAAGATTAATTAGACGCCCGAGTACGGTCGTTTCTTGCGACGACTTAACTAACTGGTGGAATTACTAACGATTTATGAGTTACTCTTGCAGTGGATTAACCCTAACTGGTTCCTATGAAAGGCACACTCCAATGAATAGGTTAATTGTTGATTTGGTGTTTTAAAGTGAGGCGAGCGTTCACTTCTATCCTCAGCTTAACAAGAATCTAATCTAGGTGATCAATCCAGACAAGAAACATAAACAACGAAGAACAAATCAAACATGAAAGAGAAACTGATTGAACTTTGAATCTAATCACCGCCGATCCGTGACCGCTTTAAAGCCCTGGGTCACTTAGGGTTCATCTAGTCTAAGCTCTACGAGTTTAGCTACTCATGTTCATAATGACAGAATCAAAGACAGAAACAGAATTCATCATGAAAAGGAAGAATAGATACAAACTGTAAAACCTAATTAAGACGACTCTGACAAGGCTTCGCTCTTCGGTAATCTTCAATCCTAGATCCGAGTCTCTGATGTGAAGGGATGGCGTCACGATCTCTTCCTGGCTCTTCGAACTCTCAAACTCTGCTCTCTCGAACACCTTCGGTCTGGAACTCGTGAAAGTTCTACTATGAAAAGTATATCCTTGTTTTTAGCCGCCGGTTAAGTATTTATACTTAACCTATCAGCGTCGGATTTGGCCTGGATTTTTCGGCAAAAACTTCAGGAGTTTTCGCCGAAAACTTCTGTGTAAAATGCTGGCTTCCGTCGACTGATTCTTGAAACGTCGCAGAAGCGGTTGATCAAATACTACCCAACTAACTAGAGCTAAGCAGATCGTATTCCAGGGGTCTTCTAAGATTGACTACTTCAAAACTGGCAAAATACTCGAATGCAAGCAAGTTGTGCGTGGTGTGAGTTCCACGACTTCTAATTCTAAGAAATGCAGAGAAATTAAAAATTTAAACTAAAGCATATTGGAAATTAGGGTTTGAAAACAGAGATGACAAACGAACTTAGACTTTGAATCCCCCTTCGTTCCCCAGAGCATTGGCAATCAACAGATCAGCGGATTTCGATTCTCATTCAATCAATTACTAAGACACCACCATAACTCCTTACCCTTAGGTTTAAGACCGGCGAACGTTCGCTCTATCCGTTCTAACTACCAAGATTAACTAGCCGCCCGGGTACGGTCGCCTCTCGCAACGACTTAATTAACTGGTGCAATTACTAACGATTAATGAGTTACTCTTGCAGTGAATTAACCCTAACTGGTTCGTACGAAAGGCACACTCCAATTATAAGGTTAATTGTTCAATTCGATGTTCTAAAGTAAGGCGAGCGTTCGCTTCTATCCTTAGCTTAACCAGAATCTAATCTAGGTGATCAATCCAGACAAGAAACATGAACAAAGAAGAACAAATCAAACATGAAAAGAACTGAATGAATTTCTAATCTAATCACCGCCTATCCGTGACCGCTTTAAAGCCCTGGGTCACTTAGGGTTCATCTAGTCTAAGCTCTAACGAGTTTAGCTACTCATGATTATTACAAAAAAGTTCATCATCCAGAGGAAGAACAAAAAAGAATCTGAAAAAACCTAATTTAGAAGACTCTGACAGACTTCGATCTTCGATAAATAACACTCCTAGCTCCGGTTCTCCGAGATTAAAGGGATGGCGTCACGATCTCTTTCCGGCTCTTCGAACTCTAACTCTTCGCTCCAGAACTTGAGAGGATTCTGATTCGAAAAGTGTAAATTATGATATGATAATGAGGTCTTCCTTTTTGGGCCGCCGGGTTAAGTATTTATACTTAACCCTAATCACTCCGAATTTCCTTATTATTTTCGCCGAAATTCTTGAGGAATTTTCGGCGAAAATTCCTTTGCAGTTGAGGGCTTTGCCGGCTGATTCTCCTGAACTTCTTTTTCGAATTGAAAACCTGATCAGTTTAACCGAAAATTCCTTTGTAATCCGGGCAGGAATTTGCTTGAACTTGATTGGCTCCTTTGTTTGATCCTGGTGCAATCCTTCGAGATTCCAACGCCTTAGACACGTCCTTGGTTACTTATTCAATGGCAAAAACCTGTGCTAAGGTAAAAACACTAGAAAACCATCAAATTGACCCGAAACGGGCCAAGGTAACACAAATGGCACGAGAGAGGGCAATCGATTCAATATTCGTTATTCTACCCTAAAAACCATGTCTTAAGTAAAGAAATGTCGCTTAAATGAGGCTGATAATCACGTCAAATCGAGTGTCATCAAATACCCCACACTTAAGCTTTTGCTTGTCCTCAAGCAAACTGAATAGAGACGCTCATGTTCATAAATGATAAGATCGATTAAATTGGAGCTCAATCAAACACAATGAATTATTAGACAGATCGATCCTAGAACAAGAAACCTAACATGCATACAGATCAGCCAAACTACCTGGCCTCACTAATAAACTGCACACGACAAGTAATTAGCAACCAATTATGCACGAATTTGACCTGACCGACCAGACTCCTCACACAGGATATATATAGTACAATGGGAACTCTCACTCTTTGTGTTTAAGGACGTGTTTCTGCTCTCGATCATTTTCTGTAGCTTTCGACTAACTTCCCTCGAATCTAATCTATGGCTTCCTACCGTCTAACCAAACACGGGTGGAATGATGAACGCTCGTCTTATGATACCCTCAAGCAGCCTAGCACTTATTCATTTTCTTTACACGATTTTATTCTTTTCTTTTCAACTTTTCTTTTGACTTCGTTCTTCCATTTGTAGGGAGAAGAAACGTTTTATTGAACTAACACTTTGAACTTTTTATGATTTTTCTTTTCTTCATTTTATTTTTCGAAATTTTCTTCTTTTCTTACTTCACTTTTTTTTGTGCCGATTTTCTTTTAGTTGCTAGAGGGGTTTACACGTCTGGACATATTAGCTAAGACCACCTGTTTAATGGCTATAGGTAGGTTACCACAAACCGACTTCCGGTAGGTCAATCTAGAACTACAACCACAGGGGATCAACAGGGAATGAAAGAAATGGGAAATGGCTGTAATGTATTATCGAATCGAAAGAACAGGCCATGCTCAAGGGTCTAAACCTAGTGGATTTATCGTTTGGTAGGCTATTTGGCTTAGTAGCTGAATCTAGGTGCCCCTATCCTTCTAGAACTTGTGTCATCGTATGGTCTCGAGTAGGTCTCATGCAAATTCTAACTCATTCAGTCAAACAGAAAACCACTCAGAAAGAATTAAAATTGCAAGTTACGTGCAATGGATCAAAAGCTCACAGTTGGTTTGCTAGTCGGATTCGTTCATTTTCATGCAATCAAGGCTACAAACTACAGGTGTGATTTTAAAATTCTGTTCTGACCAGGCAATTTAGCATCAAAGTATACAAGTTGGTTCTCAAGTTCTAGGTTAAGCCGTCTAAGCATCATTATGAAGGTTTGAACAACAACTTAACATCAAAAATCAAGAATTGAGCCATTCTAATGCTAGAGAGACTGGAATGGAATCACGAGGCACACACAAAGCACAATCAAGGGCAATCAAGTTCATGCAAGGTTCTCTAGCATCCTACCCCACACTTAAATCGGACTGTGTCCTCACAGGACTAATTCTAGAGTTCAGAGTGAAGTAGAAGAACCTGGACCAAGATGATTGGTGTAGGGGATGAGCACCGGTCCTCGGAGCGGAGGGAATCTACCCAAGCGAAGCAAAGGGAATCTCCCTACTGCCTACAAAACAAAAACAAATAAAACATAAAAAGGAAACCGGGACAAGTGTCCCGGATCCACACAGAAAAAAGTTGGACCGAAATCCGAAAAGAATAAATAAAAAGAAGACACCAGAAAAGGAATACAACCTGATCACTGCTGGTCCGGTGAACCGGGAGGTGGAAAGTGGAGGTGCTCGCCGAGCTGACGTTGCCACGCCAGCTGTGCCTCATATCGCCTGTCGGCGAGGCGCATATGCTGCTGCATAATAGTCCATCGCGCCTCTTGCGTGGCGTTTTCGGTGATGCGCCACCCCTGAAGTCGCTCATACAACTCTCTAACATCCACGGGGTGGTGTCGGGGCTGTTGGGGAGGCACCTGGTATGGATCGGGAATGCGCAGCGGCGACTGGTGAGCATACCCTGCCTGATGATGCGGCGAGGGTATATAATCTTGGAATACTGGCGGCGGCTGGGGGTGCTGGTCCTCAGCATCATCTTCTTCCTCCGACTTGACCACAGGCTGGAGTGGAGGATCTGCTGCTACATGGGGGCTGAGGTCGAGTTCTAAGTCATACTCAACCGCTAAGTCTCCTCCAACAGTCCTAACTCGGTGTCGTGGAATGTGCTGGCCATACTCATGGCTGATGCCGAAGGAGATGATGAGTTGACCTATGAAGTTACCCCCCAAAAGTCTGCGAGGTGGCGACTTCCTCCTGGTCTTCTGGCGGAAGATGCAAGCCAGTACCCAGCCGGGGTGTACAGGGTAGCTCTCTCGGATGGCTCGGAGAAGCATGAGCTCCTCCTTGAGGATATGGTGGCGATCCTTGTCGGGTACATATAAAAGGGATCTACGCCAAACCATATGAATAAATTTGAAGAGAGGGTGAGAGAGCGACTTAACTGAGTTGCTCGCCCCGAGGCGATCGCCAGGTACGCCTATCATGTGGCTCCAGAGCGCGTGGTACTCCTCCTCGTTATCATCTTCCCCCCAGCCTAGGTGATGATCGTGATAGTGCTCGTAGGGGATGCCGAGATGAGCTGCCAACTCATCGTAGGTGAGCTGCCTGTACACCCCACCAAGATAGAAGGTCACAACCTTCTGGCGTTGCTTCCTCTTTTGCTCATCCAGATCAAAGGTTGCCTAGAACTCTTGGAGGGCAATGTCTGGGAACTCAGCAGCGATGGTGGTCAGCTCGAGGAGGCCTGCCAGTGCTAGGGCATCATGCACGTTCCGGTGGTAGTCCTCATCATGATCGTGCAGGGACTCCATGGAGAGAGGGCGCACGTCATCTCCCCGAATGTGCTCGATCTTCTGGAAGCACTCAAAGTAGAAGTCAGGTAGACGGGCGATAGTGCGATGGTATCCAGCCGGGCGGGGTAGTGCAAGTGGGGGACCCAGAACGGTGGGTGTGACGGGAGCGGTAGCTCCTGAGCTCGAGGCGCCATCAAGTCGCGCCTTAGTCCTGCGCTCATAAGTGGTGTTCCTAAACCAGAATGAAACCAGATTAGTCAACTAAAACCCTACCCCACACTTAGTAGAAAAACTCAATTTCACAAAGAAATGAGGGAAACCGAGTGGGGTAAGCAAAGCGGAGTAACCGGTAATCATAGACAGTAAAATACACACGTAGGAACAGCCAGAATCGGATAAGCAAAATCAGAGTTCAAAAAGTCAAACCGACATTTAGAAAGTCAACATTATAGCATATTGAACCCTAATCATGGCAAGACTATCATAACTTGGAGAATGACGGCAAAATATGATCTCAAATGACAAGCACGATAATATGAACGAGAATGAGCACATCAGGCAGCCAAATGATCACAACAGTTCAAAGTCAAACCGACATTTCTCACAAAAGTCAACATCACAAAGAATCAATCCTATGCATAGCAACACATGATCAAATGATATGTAAATTAAGCACGGAACTCCCTAAGCATGCTAGAACAGTTCTACAAGTTCAGCTAACCTAGTACACACGAAAACAGTCGGCACGCAAAATGAGGCAAACTGAAAAGTCAACCGAAAGTCAACCCTGACGAAATTCAGCAATCCATATGTCAAAAGATTCGTATTGAAAAGTTCTACAACTTACCTTGAAGCCATTACTGCTAAAAATGAACGGGTTGGGAGGATTCGGTGAAAAACTTTGAAAACGAGGGTTTCGGTGAACTAGAGCTGTAGAGCTCCGATTTAGACGTTCTAGGGCTTGTAAAGATCGGAATTGGGAGGGGAGTCGAGCGGCGGTGGTCGGCGACGGTGGCGGTGGTTGAAAACGGCGACGACGGTGGTTTTAAAGAGTGGTGGCGGCGGCGATTTGAAAATGAAAAGGGGAGGGGTTTTTTTCGGGTGTTCGAACGAAAATGAAAGAAGGAGAGAGAGGATGTTAAATCCGGATTTTAAATGGGAAGGGTGGGTGATTTTCAAAAACATTTTTGGCAAAAATAAGAGGGTGTTTTCGCCGAAAACACTCAACTTTTCGAACCGAAAAGATAGAACTGGAGACCGGGTTCAAAAATGATTTCGCCAAAAATAGGGTTTCATTTTCGCCGAAAATTTTGAACTATTCGGGTTAAAATATTTTCGCAAATCCAGCCAACTTCAGAACATCACAGTTAAATCCACAAAAATCGGAACGACCTCAATCAACTTGCAAACGACACTACGACACACAGACTCTACACGAAAAATAATAAATCAAACAAACTGACACTTTTGGCTTCCCCGAACCGACTCTAAAATACCAAGTTCGACACAAAATTAAAAACAGACTCCAGCCGTGGGTTGCCTCCCACGAAGTGCTCTTTTATTAACGTCCTTGAGCTGGACGATACCTGGACGGTATTAGGAGACATCCCAACTCAGATTCTCCTTAACGCTCGCGTCGGAGTTACTGAAGTATAGCTTCGGGACTTCTCCGGTAAGCGTGAATCTCTTCCCATTTGCATGCAAAAGCTTGGTACGTCCATCGGGAAGATGATCGACGAACTTGAACGGTCCGAACAGTTCTCTGGAGAGATCATCCTTCTTGATTGTTACGATGGAAGGAATGAAGACTGTCGGCTTCTTCTTTTCTTTTATCTTCCGCTTGGTATCACCAGGATCGGTGATGGTCAGTATTTCCTTAGGAGATACTTTCGGCTTCTCCTTCCATACTTGTTCCGGCACCGGTTTCACGGAACTAATTGGTGGTGCAGCTGGCTCAGTGGAAGATGACAGAACTTTTGGTCTCCAGACCATTTGGGTCTTCGTCTTCTTGTTCTTTCCCCGAGGCCTGCTCGATTTAGTGCTTGGTGGCTTAGAAGAGCCTTACAGGAACAACTGATCTATAGACACTGGAAGAAGCATTAGTAATGGAGTTGACCAGATTCAACCCCACAGTTTCAACAGCTAGGCAGTGAGATTCTTCATTCCTGGAGTCAAATTTCATGCCATCTTTAAGACGGAACGTTTTCGTTTCTTTACCGACCCTTAGAGTTAAAGAACCATTGGGAACGTTAATATTCATTCCAGTAGTAGCCATGAAAGGTCGACCTATGAGAATAGTAACATCATCTGTACTAGTATCCATAATCACATAGTCAGCTAAGAACGTGAACGGATCACATTTAGTGACAACGTCTTTAATCTCTCCCCTAGGGGTTTTAAGTGATCTATCAGCAAAGACGAGTTGCATACTAGGCGGTTCAAGTTCTCCTAGGTTTAACTTTTCAAACAGGCTCATAGGCATGACATTAACAGATGCTCCTAGATCAACTAAACAACGTTCAATCTCAACATCATTAATGACCAAAGGCAAAGTAAAAGAACCAGGATCAGATAACTTAGCTGGATATGGAGAAGCAGGTTTCTTAATACGAATGTCAGGATATCCTTCCTTGTTCCCCTTCATCCCAGTCTCGATCCTTGCATTTGGCAGCAATGCTCTAGGAAAAGGAGGTTTCACGACGTACGATGCAAGAGAAGGATCATCCTCCTTAGGCGCCGGTTCCTGTTCTTCTTCTTCCTCCGAAATTTCAGCGATCCTGCGTAAGACAAAACAAGCATCAGCAATTAAGTTTGGGAGTTTCCGAGCGGTTACCATTTTGGCTTGCTCCTTTCTCGGGTTCGGCTCTGTCTGGCTTGGAAGTTGGCCAAATGGTCGACCAGATGCTAGCATGCTCGAAATGTTGTTCACGGCTTGCTCAATTCTTTGTCCAGATGCTATATGTTCTTGATTGAGAAGAGCTTGAGCCTTGAACTGACTGTCATGATCATCGAGTCTTGTGATGATCTGGCTGAGCTTCTTATCCAGGTCACTGACATTGTTCTCTCTCTGATGCTGCTGCCCTGGATAGGTATTGTTAAGATATTGATTCTGGCGATTGCCAGGAGCAGTTCCATAATTACCCGGATTGCGATGCGGTGGCTGGTAGACACCTGCCGGCGGATGGTTAGGCTTCTGATCCTGAGCTGGACCAGCCGGGCGGTTATTCTGGTTCTGGTTGTGGTTGGTGCCAGCATTGTAGGGAGGTCTGTCTTGATAGTTCCCTTGCTGTTTGAAGTCACGATAGCCAGCATAACCATTCTGATTATTGACGAAGCCTTACCAAAATTCTGACAACGGCCTCCGTTATGTGCGCAAGCTCCACACCACTCGCAATCAGAAACGCAGAAAGAAGCTGCCGGCGGCTTGATCGGTGTGGTAGACTTCTTCAAATGCTTCTCTACCTCTGCCTTGATAGTAGCTTCAAGATCTAGCTTGCTCCTTGATCCTTCAGATTGTCGTTCCCAGTTTCTTGACTTGGAAGCACAGTTTGCGAAGTGAAGAATAGCAGCTTCAGGTGTTAGTGTAGTGCAATCTCCTTCAGCTAGAGAATTGACCCACTTGGCAGATTCTTCTCGAAGTCCTCGAGAAAAGATTTCAGCTAACTGCCTCTGCTCGAATCCATGATGAGGGTAGGTGTAGAGAAATTCTTGGAATCGATTCCAAGTATTATATAAGCTTTCTCCTTCTTTCTGGGAGAATTTGGTAATGCTGTCCTTGATGGCGGTTGTTCTGGCCGGAGGGAAGTATTCTTCAACGAAGTCCTGAGCCAGAGTATCCCAATCAGTGTAATAGCCAGGTGGTTTGCCAGTAAGCCACCTCTTAGCAGGGCCTTTCAGAGAGAACGGAAAAGCTCTCAGACAAAGAGTGTTTTTGTCGAGGTTTCTGCTCTTGAAAGTGCTGCAGAGATCAAGGAAGTCTGCAAGATGAGTGCACGGATTGTCTAGGGGCCTGCCTTCAAACTGTAAATCCCTAGAGATCATTGTCAAGAATGGAATCTTGATCTCATAGCCAGGATCTCCTTCAATGCGCGGAACGACAATGGCAGATCGAACGCTAGTCGCGCTCGGCTTGTTATAGTCTGCTAGACTCTTCTGTGCAGGTGGTGGCAGCAGCAGTTGATCGCATTTGGTGGTGGTGGTGGTAATCTATCGTCCATGGTGGGAGATGGAGGAGGTGAGAGTGACTCGGTGTATGAAGCGGATGAAGATGATGGCTATGAGGTGAGAGTGACACAGGTGAAGACGGAGATGAGGAACTCTCCTTCGGTTCCTCGATCTTGATCGGAGTGATGAATGGATTGGATCTGCCTTTCTTCAGAATTTGTGATCGTTGAGGTGGAGCAGAACTGCCTGGTCTCTCTGCACTCTTAGCCTGTTCGGTTTGAGAGCGAGTCCAAGGACGGTGAGGCATACACCTGTAATCCTACAGATAACAAAGACAAACAAAACCAGTGTAAAATCGAAGTGGGTGGAAAAATGAAAGATGGAAAGTAGAAGAATAAATTGCCAGTTCTTCTTTCGAACAATCAAAAGAAGTCCCCGGCAACGGCGCCAATTTGATGAAACGTCGCAGAAGCGGTTGATCAAATACTACCCAGCTAACTAGAGCTAAGCAGATCGTATTCCAGGGGTCTTCTAAGATTGACTACTTCAAAACTGGCAAAATACTCGAATGCAAGCAAGTTGTGCGTGGTGTGAGTTCCACGACTTCTAATTCTAAGAAATGCAGAGAAATTAAAAATTTTAACTAAAGCAGATTGGAAATTAGGGTTTGAAAACATAGATGACAAACGAACTTAGACTTTGAATCCCCATTCGTTCCCAGAGCATTGGCAATCAACAGATCAGCGGATTTCGATTCTCATTCAATCAATTACTAAGACACCACCATAACTCCTTACCCTTAGGTTTAAGACCGGCGAACGTTTGCTCTATCCATTCTAACTACTAAGATTAACTAGCCGCCCGGGTACGGTCGCCTTTCGCAACGACTTAATTAACTGGTGCAATTACTAGTGATTAATGAGTTACTCTTGCAGTGAATTAACCCTAACCGGTTCGTACGAAAGGCACACTCCAATTATAAGGTTAATTGTTCAATTCGATGTTCTAAAGTAAGGCAAGCGTTCGCTTCTATCCTTAGCTTAACCAGAATCTAATCTAGGTGATCAATCCAGACAAGAAACATGAACAAAGAAGAACAAATCAAACATGAAAAAGAATTGATTGAATTTCGAATCTAATCACCGCCGATCCGTGACCGCTTTAAAGCCCTGGGTCACTTAGGATTCATCTAGTCTAAGCTCTAACGAGTTTAGCTACTCATGATTATTACAAAAGAAACAAAGACAAAGAAAGAGTTCATCATCCAGAGGAAGAACAGAAAAGAATCTGAAAAAACCTAATTTAGACGACTCTGACAGACTTCAATCTTCGGTAAATAACACTCCTAGCTCCGGTTCTCCGAGATGAAAGGGATGGCATCACGATCTCTTTCCGGCTCGTCGAACTCTAACTCTTCGCTCCAGAACTTGAGAGGATCTTTGTAACACCCATCCCAAACCGACCCGAGTTCACCCGTGGTCGAACCGGTTTGAGTGCTACTGGAAGAACCAGCTTTAAAAGAAAAGAGTAAAACGCAGCGGAAACAGAAACAACTCTTAAATACAAGTTCAAAACGAAGGAGGCCTCCACTTAATAAAACCGAAATACAACTGAAATCCGAAATCCGATCACAACCGATCACAAAATCTCAAAACGATTACAAATCTTCCAACCCAAAAGTGTCAACTGAAATCTAAAATTAAAACAATGGTCACTCCACAATAGCTTCCTAATCTTCACTTCACAACTCCAACCTGCAACTCCTCCGAACTCAACCAAACACCTGAAAAGAGAAACTGGGGGGGGGATCAGCTTCCTAATGAAACTGAGTGAACCCACTGGGTTTAACTATGCGCCGAACCTAACCTGAAGAAGTGATCCCAAACTTCTCACGAGACACCAACAATGGAATCAGACTCAACCTTTACCAGTTTTAATTCTCTAAACAGTCTAAGTGATCACATAGGTGCAGTTCCAAATCAACACTTACCATCCTCAATAACATCCATGAATAACAGAGAATCATAAATCATACAGTTCAACATTATAATACAATACGACTCAAGATCATAGTCAGCATTTCCACATACGCCACAATCACACACCCATTCACATTCAACACACACATTAATCCCATCCCAATTCACTAAGTGAGCTATTAATCATCCCTAAGCAAATCTAGGTTATCATTCAAGTGCATAACGCCGTACTAACCATCCACAATTCATATCATCATCAAAATCATCAACCACTTAACATCTAACCCGCAACTCATCGCATTGACACCACTCAATTCACAGATCAATCCGACCTAGTTCACACACATTACATAACAGTTCGCCATCACATACCGCACGTCACATATACACACTCAACACATCACATTTCAGCTTGTTCACACCAAGCACAACACACACACAACAGTTCACAATTCATTTAACTAGGTGAGTTAATTAGGCGCCATAAGGAGTTGTTCCCCCGCTACCCCCCGCCGGCCATCACATCATCCATATCCCGTAGGATCTTTCCCCGTAGGGAGATAACACGACGCATCCCCTAAGGGATCCTTCCTCCACGGAGCTATCACGACGCATCCCATCGGGATCCTTCCTCAACGGGATTTCAACCACTATGACTCCCTGTCATAGGATTCACCCCAGTGAATCGGACTCTAACACAATGGTATTTCGGTTGGGGTAACGTTGGCTCCTTCCGGTTCTATCATTTCAATTCCATTTACCCAATTCCATTTGATCAACTCCACTTTGCAAAACCACTACTCACATCACACATCACAAATCCACACCATAAATCCACATCACAAATTGACACCACAAATCCACATCACAAATCAACACCATGATTCCACCCCACAAATCCACGTTCTAGTTCCTAACACCAATTCTATGTTCCAATTCTAGGACATAATTCTAGTCTAACCACAACCGGCAATAATAGATACAACCATAGAATTCATCGCATCCAACCCCATCCCATCTCACATTTCTAGATCAACTACATTAGCTATCATCTTATATCCCAATCCCCACATCACACATCAATCAGCACGCTCATCAAATAGTGATCACAAGACAGTTATCCAGTTTTACTCTCGAGGGTTCATGCAAGACCTAACACATCCTAAGTCCAGTTCCAACTCCTCACTCCCATTCCTAGCCACCTAGTCAACCATACACTCACACAAGTCAACCATACAATCACGCAACCATAACAATCAAGACAACATCAATTTACCATTTCAACTCTCCTATTGAGCGTTACTAGATTAAACCACATAATCTATCTAGCTCACATATTTCATCTAACATGATTCCTAGCCACAATTCGACCAATTCTAACATCCTCGTTCATCTCAACCATTTACCAATCCACATCCAAGACTCCAACCTTATTACAATAATCACAAGACACAGAATCAATCACCAACACACACAACTTCATTTTCATACAATTCAGTCATACAACCTCAGCTCAACTAGCTCATGCATTCAGAACACCCAATTCCATTACTCAATTCCATTCACCAATTCCCATAACCAATTCCATAAGCCAATTCCACGTACCGGTTCTATTGTCCACTTCCACGTACAAATTACCTTACCAATTCTATTAGCCACTTATAAGTCATAAGTCTACCACCTTAAACACATTAACAACCACCTTCACACACAACATCAATTCTACCTAAAAGGCACGTTGCATAATTCATACATTAACACCAAGCATCATCTCAATCCCAACATTATGTAACCCAACACAATCCAAATCATTCAATAATCCCATATCACACATAACCACACATCACAAGACATTCAACGCCACCCACGGCACAAACAGTTTAAGGGTATACGGCTAGCTCACCGGCCACCCCCACCTGCAAGTACAGGGGAAGCCATGTCATGAGTCGTAGGGTTACCCTCCTGTACGTCCTTCATTGGACGACCCCACATTGGTGGAGCCATCCACCTGTTCATCAATTAAGGGCGACCCCACATTGGCAGGACCACCCTCCTGCAACCACAAACTGACAATAGCATAATATACACAATTCTCATGTTCACAGACCCGTCCCTCCTATCACTCTTTACTAGTTTCGATCAATTTATCATCCATGTTAAGCAATTCCCCCAATCAAAATCATCACAAACAGCCATCAATCATAAACCAATCCATCCATTAACAAACATCCAACAATCATCAAGCAGCATATTTCACAGAACAATCAATTGCAGAACAGTTTTCCCCTTTTACTCTCTTTCAATTTCATGCAAGGCCCTACATTTTTCTAGGTCTGAATTGTAACTCCTCACACCGACCAGACTACCTATCGTACGCTAAACCCTCACCTGACAAGAAGACGAGGCTCTAAAACAACTCCCGAACCCGAACGACCAAGCTCTACCACTCCAAAGTCGTAGCTCTTCTCCTCCTCACCGACAGCAGCCTACTCCGAACCACCCAGAATCACGATGTGCGATCTCTTCCTCTCGTCGCCACGAACCCGTAGCAACAAACGGATCGCAAATCGGAGCTCTACAACTCCCGGAATCGAGGTTTGAAGATAAGGGGTTTTTGGTTCGTCAAAAACGAATTTCGGGGAAAGAGAAAGAAGGGGGGGAAAGTTCTGGATTTCCGTGCAAATTCGTCCTTTTATGCACGAAATGTGCGCCTGGCATGCCAAATGTGCGCCGGCGCACATTTACCCCCAAAAGGAGCACATTTTGAATATTCAGCCGAAAGTTTGCTGAATTAATTGAAATGTGCGCCTGGCACTTCTAAATGTGCGCCTGCGCACATTAGGGCCCAAAATCAGCACTTTTGGTACTGTACACTGTTCCCCTCTTTTGCAACTTCGACCCGGCACATACCCAAACGTCCCAGACCTCAAGAGACCCTCTTAAGTACCGTTTTCGGCACTCTAGTCACCCAGACTTGAGTTCTAACCCGTTCGGTTGGGCGGGGATGTTACAAGTCTCCCCAACTTTAAGAGATTTCGTCCCCGAAATCACAACCCGACTTACTCTAGCAATGCAACCACACATCACAGCATAACGCAGCAACACAAGGATCACATCACCTCCCGAAACTCCCTTTTAACGGCTCTAGCAACACACACCTTCTAAGGGCACTACTCCCACACTACCTCAAACTTCTACCTAACAGACACGCACAACCGAACCTCAACGGCACTACTCACAACAAGAACACAACCAAAACACAATCAAACAAAACTCACTCAAGAGCACAACCACAACGCAAGAGCTCAACAAAGCACACTCACACCAACAAGAACTATGAAGCTAACACCTTCGACCAAAACTCACACCCTCAAGCACTCTACTCACCTTACCAAATTCTACAAGGCTCTACTCTTCTAACCAATTTCCCAACCTGCTACTACTTCCACTCTCAACTACTCCGCCACCCTCTTCACCACAGGAGGACACAAAACGTTTCAGTTGACCAATTTTCAGAAATCACATTTCATTTCAAATCACTTTCCTTTCAAATTAACAACACTTTCCTTTCAAAACTTCCCACCCACTTCAAAACGATTTGAAAATCCCTAGAAAGTTGGTCCTGTGCCGATGCCTCATCCCTTCCCCCTACGAGGTTAATTACTCCTCTAGAAGAAGAGACGAATCACCAACACAGCAGCAACTAACCAGGCTCTGATACCACTTGTAACACCCATCCCAAACCGACCCGAGTTCACCCGTGGTCGAACCGGTTTGAGTGCTACTGAAAGAACCAGCTTTAAAAGAAAAGAGTAAAACGCAGCGGAAACAGAAACAACTCTTAAATACAAGTTCAAAACGAAGGAGGCCTCCACTTAATAAAACCGAAATACAACTGAAATCCGAAATCCGATCACAACCGATCACAAAATCTCAAAACGATTACAAATCTTCCAACCCAAAAGTGTCAACTGAAATCTAAAATTAAAACAATGGTCACTCCACAATAGCTTCCTAATCTTCACTTCACAACTCCAACCTGCAACTCCTCCGAACTCAACCAAACACCTGAAAAGAGAAACTGGGGGGGGATCAGCTTCCTAATGAAACTGAGTGAACCCACTGGGTTTAACTATGCGCCGAACCTAACCTGAAGAAGTGATCCCAAACTTCTCACGAGACACCAACAATGGAATCAGACTCAACCTTTACCAGTTTTAATACTCTAAACAGTCTAAGTGATCACATAGGTGCAGTTCCAAATCAACACTTACCATCCTCAATAACATCCATGAATAACAGAGAATCATAAATCATACAGTTCAACATTATAATACAATACGACTCAAGATCATAGTCAGCATTTCCACATACGCCACAATCACACACCCATTCACATTCAACACACACATTAATCCCATCCCAATTCACTAAGTGAGCTATTAATCATCCCTAAGCAAATCTAGGTTATCATTCAAGTGCATAACGCCGTACTAACCATCCACAATTCATATCATCATCAAAATCATCAACCACTTAACATCTAACCCGCAACTCATCGCATTGACACCACTCAATTCACAGATCAATCCGACCTAGTTCACACACATTACATAACAGTTCGCCATCACATACCGCACGTCACATATACACACTCAACACATCACATTTCAGCTTGTTCACACCAAGCACAACACACACACGACAGTTCACAATTCATTTAACTAGGTGAGTTAATTAGGCGCCATAAGGAGTTGTTCCCCCGCTACCCCGCCGGCCATCACATCATCCATATCCCGTAGGATCTTTCCCGTAGGGAGATAACACGACGCATCCCCTAAGGGATCCTTCCTCCACGGAGCTATCACGACGCATCCCATCGGGATCCTTCCTCAACGGGATTTCAACCACTATGACTCCCTGTCATAGGATTCACCCCAGTGAATCGGACTCTAACACAATGGTATTTCGGTTGGGGTAACGTTGGCTCCTTCCGGTTCTATCATTTCAATTCCATTTACCCAATTCCATTTGATCAACTCCACTTTGCAAAACCACTACTCACATCACACATCACAAATCCACACCATAAATCCACATCACAAATTGACACCACAAATCCACATCACAAATCAACACCATGATTCCACCCCACAAATCCACGTTCTAGTTCCTAACACCAATTCTATGTTCCAATTCTAGGACATAATTCTAGTCTAACCACAACCGGCAATAATAGATACAACCATAGAATTCATCGCATCCAACCCCATCCCATCTCACATTTCTAGATCAACTACATTAGCTATCATCTTATATCCCAATCCCCACATCACACATCAATCAGCACGCTCATCAAATAGTGATCACAAGACAGTTATCCAGTTTTACTCTCGAGGGTTCATGCAAGACCTAACACATCCTAAGTCCAGTTCCAACTCCTCACTCCCATTCCTAGCCACCTAGTCAACCATACACTCACACAAGTCAACCATACAATCACGCAACCATAACAATCAAGACAACATCAATTTACCATTTCAACTCTCCTATTGAGCGTTACTAGATTAAACCACATAATCTATCTAGCTCACATATTTCATCTAACATGATTCCTAGCCACAATTCGACCAATTCTAACATCCTCGTTCATCTCAACCATTTACCAATCCACATCCAAGACTCCAACCTTATTACAATAATCACAAGACACAGAATCAAGCACCAACACACACAACATCATTTTCATACAATTCAGTCATACAACCTCAGCTCAACTAGCTCATGCATTCAGAACACCCAATTCCATTACTCAATTCCATTCACCAATTCCCCTAACCAATTCCATAAGCCAATTCCACGTACCGGTTCTATTGTCCACTTCCACGTACAAATTCCCTTACCAATTCTATTAGCCACTTATAAGTCATAAGTCTACCACCTTAAACACATTAACAACCACCTTCACACACAACATCAATTCTACCTAAAAGGCACGTTGCATAATTCATACATTAACACCAAGCATCATCTCAATCCCAACATTATGTAACCCAACACAATCCAAATCATTCAATAATCCCATATCACACATAACCACACATCACAAGACATTCAACGCCTCCCACGGCACAAACAGTTTAAGGGTATACGGCTAGCTCACCGGCCACCCCCACCTGCAAGTACAGGGGAAGCCATGTCATGAGTCGTAGGGTTACCCTCCTGTACGTCCTTCATTGGACGACCCCACATTGGTGGAGCCATCCACCTGTTCATCAATTAAGGGCGACCCCACATTGGCAGGACCACCCTCCTGCAACCACAAACTGACAATAGCATAATATACACAATTCTCATGTTCACAGACCCGTCCCTCCTATCACTCTTTACTAGTTTCGATCAATTTATCATCCATGTTAAGCAATTCCCCCAATCAAAATCATCACAAACAGCCATCAATCATAAACCAATCCATCCATTAACAAACATCCAACAATCATCAAGCAGCATATTTCACAGAACAATCAATTGCAGAACAGTTTTCCCCTTTTACTCTCTTTCAATTTCATGCAAGGCCCTACATTTTTCTAGGTCTGAATTGTAACTCCTCACACCGACCATACTACCTATCGTACGCTAAACCCTCACCTGACAAGAAGACGAGGCTCTAAAACAACTCCCGGAACCCGAACGACCAAGCTCTACCACTCCAAAGTCGTAGCTCTTCTCCTCCTCACCGACAGCAGCCTACTCCGAACCACCCAGAACCACGATGTGCGATCTCTTCCTCTCGTCGCCACGAACCCGTAGCAACAAACGGATCGCAAATCGGAGCTCTACAACTCCCGGAATCGAGGTTTGAAGATAAGGGGTTTTTGGTTCGTCAAAAATGAATTTCGGGGAAAGAGAAAGAAGGGGGAAAGTTCTGGATTTCCGTGCAAATTCGTCCTTTTATGCACGAAATGTGCGCCTGGCATGCCAAATGTGCGCCGGCGCACATTTACCCCCAAAAGGAGCACATTTTGAATATTCAGCCGAAAGTTTGCTGAATTAATTGAAATGTGCGCCTGGCACTTCTAAATGTGCGCCTGCGCACATTAGGGCCCAAAATCAGCACTTTTGGTACTGTACACTGTTCCCCTCTTTTGCAACTTCGACCCGGCACATACCCAAACGTCCCAGACCTCAAGAGACCCTCTTAAGTACCGTTTTCGGCACTCTAGTCACCCAGACTTGAGTTCTAACCCGTTCGGTTGGGCGGGGATGTTACAATCTTGATTCGAAAAGTGTAAATTATGATATGATTATGAGGTCTTCCTTTTTGGGCTGCCGGGTTAAGTATTTATACTTAACCCTAATCAGTCCGGATTTCCCTATTATTTTCGCCGAAATTCTTGAGGAATTTTTGGCAAAAATTCCTTTGCAGTTGAGGGCTTTGCCGGCTGATTCTCCTGAACTTCTTTTTCGGATCGAAAACCTGATCGGTTTCGCCGAAAATTCCTTCAGTTACCAACAGTCGATTTGTGATGATATTTTTGCCAAAAATACAAGGATATTTTCGGCGAAAATTCATTTGTAATCCGGGCAGGAATTTGCTTGAACTTGATTGGCTCCTTTGATCGATCCTGGTGCAATCCTTCGAGATTCCAACGCCTTAGACACGTCCTTGGTTACTTATTCGATGGCAAAAACCTGTGCTAACGTAAAAACACTAGAAAACCATCAAATAGACCCGAAACGGGCCAAGGTAACACAAATGGCACGACATAGGGCAATCGATTGAATATTCGTTATTCTACCCTAAAAACCATGTCTTAAGAAAAGAAATGTCGCTTAAATGAGGCTGATAATCACGTCAAATCGAGTGTCATCAATTCTCTAGTGAGTTTAATGTTTAGAGTTTTCGGCGAGAACTTGATTTATCGCCAAAAACTTCTTCTTGATTTGCTCTGCCGATTTCTTCTGGAGTTTTCAGCAAAAACCTTAGGTCTTTTCGCCAAAAACTTATGTGTAAAACGGGGAAGGATTTGTGTTGACTTGATTGACTCCTTGGATCGATTCCGGTGCGATTCCTCGAGGTTCCAATGCCTTAGACATGTCCTTGGTTACTTTATTTGACGGCAAAAACCTGTGCTATCATGAAAACACTAGAAAACCATCAAATAGACTCAAAACGGGCCAAAGTAACACAAATGGCACGAGATAGAGCAGTTGAGTGAATATTCGCTATTCTGCCCTAGAAACCATGTCTTAAGCAAAGAAATGTCTCTTAAATGAGGCTGATAATCATGTGAAATCGAGTGTCATCAAATACCCCACACTTCTAGAAAATGCTCATGTTCACAAATGATAAGATCAATTAAATGGAAGTTCAAGCTTTCACAATGAATTATTAGACAGCTACTTCTAGAACAAGAAACCTAACATGCATACTGATCAGCCAAACAACCTGGTCTCACTAGAAACTGCAAACGACAAGAAGTAGTAATCAATCATGCATGAATTTGACCTGACCGACCAGACTCCTCACACATATAATATTTAGTACAAGGGAAACTCTCACTCTCTGTGTTTAAGGACGTGTTTCTGCTCTCAATCATTTTCTGTCATTGAATTATGTCATAATTTTGCAATTCGACCACATCTCCACCACTGTGACAACATGAAGTGATCCTAGTCACCGAGGCCAGCGTGGACACGCCACCACGGACACCCAACCAAAGAACGTCCATGGCCGCACTGGACAAGGAGAATTCAATGCCAGGTCGGCCTAGAGACTTGAAGCCGAGCGAGGACTACACCGACACTAGACCAGCACTGGCACCACCCCCGCAGCCTAGGAGAGCCAAAGCCTAGGAGCAAGAAGACACCCCTGGGAGGATGCTGATCCTCAGCCAGGCACCAAGACCAGCTCCTACCCCAGCACGAGTAAGGGTAATGACCCGCGAGGAGCTGATGCTAACACTGAGCCCTGACTCGGACCCTAGGCCGAGCCTAGCACCAAGTCTAGGCCCCAGATCGACTCCCACAAGCTCCAGAGCTCAAATAGCACTTAAAGACATTCTAGAGGAATCCTTGATGACCTGGCCCTGACAAAAGTCAGAAGGCTCGGACATATTTGAAAAAGGCCAAGTTTTGAGCCAAACCCGAGCACCGGACCTGATGTCGGGCGTCACAGAGGGGCACTTATGGCCAAGCTCCCAATTGGCTCAGGACTTTTGGGAAATATCAAGTGCCTTGGATAGCTTGAAGCCTCAGGAGCACCCTCCAACAAATTGAGCTGAATTTGGAGGAGAATCGAAGGAGATAGGGCTAGAACAAGTCCTAGTGATGCTTGGCCTAAGCATCAAGGAGAGGAGCTCGGATGCTGACCCGAGGAAGCCAATGCTCAGAGCTACGATCAGGCCACCACCTGAGCCTGATCCAATGAAGGATTGCTGACCATTTATGATATGGGAAATGAAGAGGAGATGCCAAATACATCAAAACAAGAAATCCTAATCAAGCTAGGATTTCCCGGTTTTGGACAGATTTCTAGTCTGACGAAGATTGACGAATTTGGGTATCTGGAGATAGAATTTGGGCTGAAGCCCAAGATGAAAGTTGAAGCCCATGATGTCTACTAGTGATCTGCCAAAGGGCTTAATTTTTTGAATTTATTTGGTTGTTTCTTCCAGAACCCGTTTAGCTGTTTTATAGGATTTTTCCAGCTTTTCCTTTTTGGAATTATTGTTTAGGAACGAGTCTTTTCCTTGGGGAATAAAGCTACGAATTAAGCCTCCTTCTTAGACAATATTAGGATTAGGTTAAGTCCTTTTTAGTAGTTTAATTAGGACTCTTTTTATTTCTTTATTATTTTATAGTTAGTTTCTAAGGAGGAATAGGAGAGCTTGTTCCCTACTCCTCCCCTATATAAAGAGGCCGCTGGCCTCTCTTGTAATATACAACTTTTGAATCAAATAAACTTTAAACTTCGGTTTTTCTTTTAGCATGGAATTGCTAATCTCTTCTCGACTTTCATGGAATTGATCGTCGTTTAGACGGTGTTATCAACATAAGCATTCATCTTCTATCCTGGAGCCATTCTACTGGACACTCAGGGTTCTCGGTTAATCGCGACCGACGGGTCCTAGTACTTTCCCACCCCGGTGTCGACGGTTCAATCAAGCGAAGGTTTAAGACTAGCGGTGGTTAGGGTCGTCTGCCCACGGTTGCAGTGGTTCACATCACAACACGAGTAACTAGTCAAGAAGGACTTCCCTGCTTAGGACTGTAACGAGTTCGACACTACAAGGGTTAAGATGAGATGGATGATGGGAACGTATGATGATGGCTTTGGTGCGGTGTAGCTTTCGACTAACTTCCCTCGAATCTAGCTTATGGCTTCCTACCGTCTAACCAAACACGGGTGAAATAGTTTACGCTCGTCCTATGATACCCTCAAGCAACCTATCACTTTATTCTCTTTACACATTTTTTTCTGAATTTTCTTTTGACTTCGTTCTTCCATATGTAGGGAGAAGAACGTTATTGAACTGAACTATAAACTTGAAAACTTTTGAACTCTTTTTCTATATTCTTGACTTTTTTCGATTTTTTCTATTTTCTTCTTTTTCTATTTTTTTTCTTTTGTGCTGATTCTTTCTTTTAGTTGCTAGAGGGGTTTACACGTCTAGACATAAAAGCTTAGACCACTTGTTTAATGGCTATGGGCAAGTTACCACAAACCGACTTCCGGTAGGCTAATCTAGAACTACAACCACAGGGGATCAATGGGGAATGAAAGAATGGGGATTGGCTGTAATGTATAACGAACCGAAAGAACAGGCCAAGCTCAAGGGTTTAAACCTAATGGATTTAACGTTAGGTAGGCTATCTGGCTTAGGAGCTGAATCGTGTGGTCTCGAATAGGTCTCATGCAAATTCTAACTCATTCAAGAACAACAGAAAACCACTCCAAAAGAATTGAAATTGCGAGTTACGTGCAATGGATCAAAAGCTCACATTTGGTTTGCTAGTCGGATTCGGTCATTTTCATGCAATCAATGCGACAAACTACAAGTGTGATTTTTGAAAATATGTTTTGACCAGGCAATTCAGCATCAAAGTAAATACGTTGGTTCTCAGGTTCTAGGTTAAGTAGTCTAAGCATCATTATGACAACTTGAACGACAACTTAACATAAAAAATCAAGAACTAAGCAATTCTAAAGCTAGAGATACTGGAAAGGCACCACAGAACACACAAAAACACAATTAAGGGTAATCAAGTTCATGCAAGGTTCTCTAGCATCCTACCCCACACTTAAATCGTTCTGTGTCCTCACATGACTAAATCTAGAGTTGAGAGTGAAATAGAAGAACCTGGACCGAGATGATTACTGTAGGGGATGAACACGGGTCCTTAGAGTAGGGAGGGAATCTGCCAAAGCGAAGGGAAAAGTAGTAGACCCTAAGCAAAACGAATCTACCAAACTACCTGCAAAACAAAAACAAATGAAAGATAAAAAGAAAACCAGGACAAGTGTCCCGGATCCACACAAAAAAAAGTTGGATCGAAATCCAAAAAGAAGAAATTAAAAGAAAGGACAAGGAAGAGGATACAACCCGATCACTACTTGTTAGGTGCATCAGGAGGTGGAATGTGGAGGACGTCGTTGACCTGCCGCTGCACGCCAGCTGTGCCTCATACGACCCAAGTCTTACGACAGATACAAGCTGCCATGATGGCAAGAGAAGCCCGTACGACCTGGCGTCCGGCCCCAGCCTCGGCGCTGCCCCAGGCCCTAGCGCCCCAACGCTCGGCCCCAGCCTCGGCGCTGCCCCAGGCCCTAGCGCCCCAGCGCTCGGCCTCAGCCCCGGCGCTGCCCCAGGCCATAGCACCCCAGCGCTCGGCCTCAGTCTCGGCGCTGCCCCTGGTCTTAGCGCCCCAGCGCTTGGCCCCCGCCTTGGCGCTACCCCAGAGCTCAAAAGAGTGAGATTGATAGGAGAGAAAACTTGTTAGCCACCCCGAGTGAGATCAAGCAATCCCTAGTCTCTAGGAAGCCCCTTGTGATCATCCGCTACAAGGAGTGTTTGATTTCTAACCCTAACACTTCTCTACCTAGTGTTGTTACTTCTCTGCTACAGGAATTCAAAGATGTCTTCCCCGAAGAAATCCCTAGTGGACTTCCACCACTAAGAGGCATCGAGCACCAGATAGATTTAGTACCTGGAGCTGCCTTACCAAATAAGCCAGCCTATCGTACCAACCCAGAAGAGACCAAAGAAATCCAAGCACAAGTGGAGGAATTGATGGACAAAGGATATGTTTGAGAAAGCATGAGTCCTTGTGCAGTCCAAGTCATCCTAGTTCCCAAAAAGGAAGGCACATGGAGGATGTGTGTTGACTGCCGAGCCATCAACAACATAACAGTTAAGTATCGCCATCCTATCCCTAGGCTAGATGACATGCTAGATGAACTACATGGTGCTGCCATCTTCTCTAAAATTGATCTTAAATCTGGCTACCATCAAATCCGAATGAAAGAAGGTGATGAGTGGAAGACTGCTTTCAAAACTAAACTCGGATTGTATGAGTGGATGGTCATGCCATTTGGTTTAACCAATGCACCTAGTACCTTCATGAGATTAAGGAACTAAGTCCTTAGGGAATACATAGGGAAATTTGTCGTGGTCTACTTTGATGATATTCTTATTTATTCCAAAATCTAGGAGATCACTTAGACCACCTAAAAACTGTCCTAGAAACCCTAAGAAAAGAACACCTCTATGCTAACATGAGCAAGTGCACCTTTTGCACAGATCATCTTGTTTTCCTTGGCTTTGTTGTGAGCTCCGCAGGTATAAGGGTTGATGAAGACAAGATAGAAGCCATCAAGTCCTGGCCCACTCCTCAGAGCATCTCTGATGTTAGGAGCTTCCATGGATTGGCTAGCTTCTATCGAAGATTTGTGAGGGACTTCAGTACCGTTGCTGCTCCTCTCACAGCCGTGCTAAAGAAGGATGTTTCCTTCCAGTGGGGAGCTCTACAGGAAGAGGCTTTTGAAGCCCTCAAAAGGAAGCTCACCGAGGCCCCTTTGCTCATGTTGCCCGACTTCACCAAACCATTTGAGATAGAGTGTGATGCATCCGGAGTCGGGATAGGAGCTGTTCTAATGCAGGAGAAGAGGCCCATTGCCTACTTCAGTGAAAAGCTCAGTGGCGCTACTCTCAACTATCCGACCTATGACAAGGAGTTGTATGCCCTGGTACGAGCTTTGAAGACTTGGCAACACTACTTATGGCCTAAGGAGTTCATCATCCACACGGATCATGAATCCCTCAAGTACCTCAAGGCTCAACACAAGCTCAACAAGCGGCATGCTAGATGGATAGAATTCATCGAATCTTTTCCTTACATCATTCAATATAAGCGAGGTAAGGACAACATCGTGGCCGATGCCCTTTCCCGAAGGTACACTCTAATCTCAGTCCTCCCTACTAAGTTCCTCGGCTTTGAACACATCAAAGACCTTTATACCACTGACCCTGATTTTAAGAGTATCTTTGAAGCTTGTCAACAGGGAGGATTTGGTAAGTTCTACCAGCAAGATGGTTATTTATTTAAAGGATCAAAACTGTGTCTTCCTAACCATTCTTGCAGGACTGTCCTAACCCTAGAGGCCCACGGTGGAGGTCTCATTGGACACTTTGGTGTACCTAAAACTGTAGCCACCCTCAAAGAACACTTCTACTGGCCCAAGATGAGGCACGACGCCGAGAAGATCATATCTCAATGCTCCAAGTGCCAAAGAGCTAAGTCTAAACTCAAACCCCATGGCCTGTACACCCCCTTGCCCATACCTGAACATCCTTGGATAGACTTGTCTATGGACTTTGTCCTAGGGCTACCTAGAACCCGAAAGGGAAAAGATTCCATATTTGTGGTTGTTGACAGGTTCTCCAAGATGGCTCACTTCATTGCTTGCCATAAAACTGATGATGCCTCTCAAATTGCTGACCTATTCTTTAGGGAGGTAGTGAGAATGCATGGAGTTCCAAAGACCATAGTCTCCGATCGGGATTCAAAGTTCCTCAGCTACTTCTGGAAGACTTTATGGGCTAAGTTGGGCACCCGACTAATGTTCTCCACCACCTGCCACCCACAAACTGATGGGCAGACTGAAGTCATAAACCGATCCCTAGGCCAAATGGTGAGGGCAGTCATCAAGAGTAACATCCGGACTTGGGAAGAATGTCTACCACAAGTAGAATTTGCATATAATCGAGCTGTGCATTCAGCTACCAAGTACTCCCCATTTGAACTTGTTTATGGTTTTAATCCACTAACTCCGTTGGATTTATCACCATTACCTGTCCATGAGTTTCTAGATGCAGATGGTCAAGAGAAGGCAACCTATGTCAAGCAGCTCCATGAGAAGGCCAAGGCCAATATTGAAAGAAGAACGGCCCAATACCTCCGCAATGCTAACCGAGTAAGAAAGGAGAAATTTTTGAAGCAGGAGATCAAGTGTGGATACACTTCAGAAAGGACAGGTTCCCAGAGCAGAGGAAGTCCAAACTACTACGAAGGGGAGATGGACCTTACACAGTCCTCCAGAGGATCAACAACAACGCCTACGTCCTTGACCTGCCAAACTCTTATTGGGTAAGTGCAACCTTCAATGTGGCTGACCTAACCCCTTATTATGATGATGAATATATAGGTCAGGATTCGAGGACGAATCCTCCACAAGAAGAGGGGGATGATGAGCCCAGCAAACCCTGGACCCGACCTGAGCCTCCTTTTACCCGAAGTCAGACCAAGGCCTTCCGAGAGAAACTTAATGCCTACATAGAATCCTGGAGTAAAGAAGGACATGAAGAAGATGCTGATCGATTCATGAAGAAAGGCTACACCCTTTTGGAGATTCAAGAAGGTCCGGGGAGAAATATTAGAGCTTCGGACCAAGGCCAAGACCAGCCGAAGCCCGACCGAGCAAAGCCCGCCGGGTCACCACCCAAGCCAGCCGAGGCCCGAGCAAGTCAAAGCCGCCGGGCCACCACCAAAGAACCGGCCCACGGCCAGCCGGCCCAAGAACCACCGCTCGCCACCGCCGGATTAGGGTTTTTGCCCTAATTCGGTCTTTTATTCGACATTAAAGACTTCCACTATTATTTTATGTTTTATTCATTTTTCGTAGGATTATTTAGGGGTTTTAGGAGTCTTTTTAGGAGAAGGACTCTTTATTTTATTATTATTTAGGAGTTAGACTTTAGGGAGGAGAGCTTGTTCCCTCCCTATAAATAGAGGCCGCCGGCCTCACTTTGTACTTACAACTTTGAAATCAATAAACCCCTGTTTGAACATATGTTCTCTTCCCTTCAAGCCTTTGCTCGCTGTTGCATCGCTTAAGGATCGACTTATCGTCAGAAGCATCCATCTTCTGGAGTGGCGTCTTCGACCGGACACTTTTGGTTCCCAGCTGATATATAGCTGACGGCTCAAAGTACTCATCCGCCCCGGTTCCCGAAGGTTTTACCTCGTTGCACGATCTCCAACTTGTGGTGGTTAGGGTCATCTGCCCACGGTTGCAGTGGTTCACATCAGTGATAGTGCTCGTAGGGGATGCCGAGATGAGCGGCAAACTCATCGTAGGTGAGCTGCCTGTACACCCCACCAAGATAGAAGGTGACAACCTTCTGGCGCTGCTTCCTCTTGTGCTCATCCAGATCAAAGGTTGCTCAGAACTCCTAGAGGGCAATGTCTGTGAACTCGGCGGCGATGGTGGTCAGCTCGAGGAGACTAGCCGGCGCTAAGGCGTCATGCACGTTCCGGTGGTAGTCCTCATCATGATCGAAGAGGGAATCCATGGACAGAGGGCGCACGTCAGCTCCCCGGATGTGCTCAAGCTTCTGGAAGCACTCGAAGTAGAAGTCAGGTAGACGGGCGATAGTGCGATGGTACCCAGCCCGGCGAGGGAGTGTGGGTGGTGGACACAGAACAGCAGGTGTGACGAGAGCGGCAGCTCCTGAGCTCGAGGCGCCATCAAGTCGCGCCTTAGTCCTGTGCTCATAAGTGGTGTTCCTAAAACCAGAATGAAACCAGATTAGTCAACCAAAACCTTACCCCACACTTAGTAGAAAAACTCAATTTCACAAAGAAATGAGGGAAACTAAGTGGGGTAAGCAAATCGGAGTAACCAGTAATTATAGACAGTAAAGTACATACTTAGGAACAGCCAGAATCGGATAAGCACAATCAGAGTCCAAAAAGTCAAACCGACATTTAGAAAGTCAACATTTAAGCATATCGAACCCTAATCATGGCAAGACTATCATAACTTGGAGAATGACGGTAAAATATGATCTCAAATGGCAAGCACGATAATATGAACGAGAATGAGCACATCAAGCAGCCAAATAATCACAACAAGTCAAAGTCAAACCGACATTTCTCACAAAAGTCAACATAACAAGGAATCAATCTTATGCATAGCAACATATGATCAAATGATAAGGAAATTACGCACGGAACTCCCTAAGCATGCTAGAACAGTTCTACAAGTTCAGATAACCTAGTTCACACGAAAACAGTCGGCACGCAAAACCAGGCTAACCGAAAAGTCAACCAAAAGTCAACCCCGACGAAATTCAGCAATCTACATGTCAAAAGATTCGTATTGAAAAGTTCTACAACTTACCTTGAAGTCATGATTGCTAAAAATGAACGAGTTGAGAGGAATCGGTGAAAAACGTTGAAAACTAGGGTTTCGGTGAACTGGAGCTGCAAAGCTCCGATTCGGCTGTTCTAAGGCTTGAATTGATCGGAAAAGGGAGGGGGAAGGGAGCGCCGGCGGCGGAAAATGGAGGCGACGGTCAGATTTAAAGATGTGGGTGGCGGCGATTTTTAAAACGGATAGGGGAGGGGGTTTTCGGGTTGCTGAACGAAAATGAAAGAAGGAGAGAGAGGAAGTGGACCGGATTTTTAAAGTGGGAATTTTCTGATTTTCAAAATTATTTTCGGTGAAATTAAAAGGGTGGTTTCGCGGAAAATTTCAGTTCAAATGCACTGCCGGATTTTCGAAGGTAGTTTCGCCGAAAATAACAGTATGGTTTCGCCAAAAATTTCAGTTAAAATGGCTGTTGGTTTTCAAAAATATTTTCGCTGAAGACAGAAAACTTTTCGAATCGAAAACAATGAACAGGGAGACCGGGTTCAAAAATCGAAAATCGGCTTCGCCGAAAACAAGGGTGGTTTCGCCAAAAATTTTGAACTGTTCGGGTTTAAAATATTTTCGCAAATCCGGCCAACTTCCGAAAATCACACTTAAATCCTCAAAAATCGGAACGACCTCAATCAACTTGCAACTGACTCTATGACACACATACTATACACGAAAAAAAATAAATCAAACAAACTGACAATTTTGGCTCCCCCGAACTGACTCTAAAATACCAAGTTCAACAAAAATTAAAACAGACTCCAGCCGTGGGTTGCCTCCCACGAAGCGCTTTTTATTAACGTCCTTGAGCTGGACGATACCTGGACGGTATTAGGGGACATCCCAACTCAGATTCTCCTTAACGCTCGTGTCGGAGTTCATGACGTACAGCTTCGAGACTTCTCCGGTAAGCGTGAATCTCTTCCCATTTGCATGTAAGAGCTTGGTACGTCCATCGGGAAGATCATCGACGAACTTGAACGGTCCGAACAGTTCTCTGGAGAGATCATCCTTCTTGAGTGTGACGATGGAAGGAATGAGGACTGTCGGCTTCTTCTTTTCTTTCTTCGGCTTGGTATCACTAGGATCGGTGATCGTTAGTACTTCCTTAGGAGATGCTTTCGGCTTCTCCTTCCATACTTGTTCCGGCGCTGGTTGCTCGGAACGAAATGGTGGTACAGCTGCCTCGATGGAAGATGGCAGAATTTTTGGCCTCCAGACCATTTGGGTATTCGTCTTCTTGTTCTTTCCTCGAGGTCTGCTCGGTGGTTTAGAAGAGGCTTGCAGTTCCTTCTTCTTCTTCTTAAGCGGCTTCTGAACCGAAATTTATGGCTTCTTCTTAATAACCTGGTCAATACCTGCAGCAACAACTGATCTAGAGACACTAGAAGAAGCATTAGTAACGGAGTTGACCGGAGTCAACCCCACAGTTTCAACAGCTAGGCAGTGAGATTCTTCAGTCCTAGAGTCATATTTCATGCCATCTTTAAGACGGAAAGTTTTCGTTTCTTTACCAACTCTTAGAGTTAAAGAACCATTTGGAACGTTAATATTCATTCCAGTAGTAGCCATGAAAGGTCGACCTATAAGAATAGTAGCATCATCTGTACTAGTATCCATAATCACATAGTCAGCTAAGAACGTGAACGGACCACATTTAGTGACAACATCTTTAATCTCTCCCGTAGGGGTTTTAAGTGATCTATCAACAAAGACGAGTTGCATACTAGGCGGTTCGAGTTCTCCTAGGTTTAACTTTTCAAACACGCTCATAGGCATGACATTAACAGATGCTCCTAGATCAACTAAGCAACGTTCAATCTCAACATCATTAATGACCAACGGCAAAGTAAAAGAACCTGGATCAGATAACTTAGCTAGATATGGAGAAACAGGTTTCTGAATACGAATGTCAGGATAACCTTCCTTTTTCCCCTTCATGCCAGTCTCGATCCTTGCATTTGGCAGTAATGCTCTAGGAAAAGGAGGCTTCACGACGTACGGTGCAAGAGGAGGATCCTCCTTAGGCGCCGGTTCCTGTTCTTCTTCTTCCTCTTCTTCCGGAGTTTCAGTGATCCTGCGTAAGATAGAACAAGCATCAACAATTAAGTTTGGAAGTTTTCGAGCGGTTACCATCTTGGCTTGCTCCTTCCTCGGATTCAGTTTTGTCTGGCTTGGAAGTTGGCCAAATGGTCGACCAGATGCTAGCATGCTCGAGATGTTGTTCACGGCTTGCTCAATTCTTTGTCCAGATGCTATCTGTTCTTGATTGAGAAGAGCTTGGGCCTTGAACTGACTGTCATGATCATCGAGTCTTGTGATGATCTGGCTGAGCTTCTTATCTAGGTCACTGACATTATTATCTCTTTGATGCTGCTGACCTGGATAGGTATTGTTAAGATATTGATTATGGTGATTGCCAGGAGCAGTTCCATAATTACCTGGATTGCGATGCGGCGGCTGGTAGACACCTGCCGGCGGATGGTTAGGTTTCTGATCCTGAGCTGGACCAGCCGGCCGGTTATTCTGGTTCTGGTTAGCGCCAGCATTGTAGGGAGGTCTGTCTTGGTAGTTCCCTTGCTGTCAGAAGTTACGGTAACCAGCATAACCATTCTGATTATTGACGAAGCCTTGTTGGATGAAATTTACCTCTTCGGCAGACCAGATTTCTGCCTTACCAAAATTCTGACAACGGCCTCCATTATGTGAGCAAGCTCCACACCACTCGCAATCGGCAACATAGACAGAAGCTGCAGGCGGCTTGATCGGTGTGGTAGACTTCTTCAGATGCTTCTCTACCTCTGCCTTGATTGTAGCTTCGAGATCTAGCTTTCTCCTTGATCCTTCAGATTGTCGCTCCCAGTTCCTTGACTTCGAAGCACAGTTTGCGAAGTGAAGAAGAGCAGCTTCAGGAGTGAGTGTAGTGCAATCCCCTTCAGCTAGAGAATTGAGCCACTTGGCAGATTCTTCTCGAAGTCCTCGAGAAAAGATTTTAGCTAACTTCCTCTGCTCGAATCCATGATGAGGGCAGGTGTAGAGAAGTTCTTGGAATCGATTCCAAGTATCATATAAGCTTTCTCCTTCTTTCTGGGAGAATCTGGCAATGCTGTCTTTGATGGCGGTTATTCTGGCCGGAGGGAAGTATTCTTCAACGAAGTCCTGAGCCAGAGTATCCCAGTTAGTGTAGTAGCCAGGTGGTTTACCAGTAAGCCACCTCTTAGCAGGGCCTTTCAAAGAGAACGGGAAAGCTCTCAGACAAAGGGTGTTTTTGTCGAGGTTTCCGCTCCTGAAAGTGCTGCAGAGATCAAGGAAGTCTGCAAGATGAGTGCACAGATTGTCTAGGGCCAGCCTTCAAACTGTAAATCCCTAGAGATCATAGTCAAGAATGGAATCTTGATCTCATAGTCAGGATCTCCTTCAATGCGCGGAACGGCAATGGCAGATCGAACACTAGTCGCGCTCGGCTTGTTATAGTCTGCTAGACTCTTCTGTGCAGGTGGTGGCGGTGGTGGTAATCTATCGTCCATGGTAGGAGATGGAGGAGGTGAGAGTGACTCGGTGTATGAAGCGGATGAAGATGGTATAGGTGAAGATGGAGATGAGGAACTCTCCTTCGGTTCCTCGATCTTGATCGGAGTGATGAATGGATTGGATCTGCCTTTCTACAGAGTCTGTGATCGTAGAGGTGTAGCTGAACTGCCTGGTCACTCTGCACTCTTAGCCTGTTCGGTTTGAGAGCGAGTCCAAGGACGGTGAGGCATACACCTGTAAACCTACAGATAACAAAGACAAACAAAACCAGTGTAAAATCAAAGTGGGTGGAAAAATGAAAGATGGAAAGTAGAAGAATAAATTGCCAGTTCTCCTTTCGAACAATCAAAAGAAGGTCCCCGGCAACGGCGCCAATTTGGTGAACGCGCAGTCGTTGTTATGCGTTCAACCAAATAAAACTACTAATGCTAAGAAAAAGCTATAGCAGATCGTATTCCGAGGGTCTCCTATGACTGACTACTTCAAAACTGACAAAGTACTCGAAAGCAAACACGTTGTGCGTGGTGTGAGTTCCACGACTTCTATTTCTAAGAAATGCAGAGAAATTAAAACAAATTAAACTAAAGCAGATCGGGAATTAGGGTTTGAAAACAAGGATGACAGACGAACTTAGACTTTGAATCCCCCTTCGTTCCCCAGAGCATTGGCAATCAACAGATCAGCGGATTTCGATTCTCATTCAATCAATTACTAAGACACCACCATAACTGCTTACCCTTAGGTTTAAGACCGGCGAACGTTCGCTCTATCCGTTCTAACTACCAAGATTAACTAGCCGCCCGGGCACGGTCGCCTCTCGCAACGACTTAATTAATTGGTGTGATTACTAATGATTAATGAGTTACTCTTGCATTGAATTAACCCTAATCGGTTCATACGAAAGGCACGCTCCAATTATAAGGTTAATTGTTCAATTTGATGTTCTAAAGTAAGGCGAGCGTTCGCTTCTATCCTTAGCTTAACAAGAATCTAATCTAGGTGATCAATCCAGACAAGAAACATGAACAATGAAGAACAAATCAAACATGAATGAGAAACTGATTGAACTTCGAATCTAATCACCGCCGATCCGTGACCGCTTTAAAGCTCTGGGTCACTTAGGGTTCATCTAGTCTAAGCTCTAACGAGTTTAGCTACTCATGATTATTACAAAAGAAACAAAGACAAAGAAAGAGTTCATCATTCAAAGGAAGAACAGAAAAGAATCTGAAAAACCTAATTTAGACGACTCTGACAGACTTCGATCTTCGGTAGATAACACTCCTAGCTCCGGTTCTCCGAGCTGGAAGGGATGGCGTCACGATCTCTATCCGGCTCTTCGAACTCCAACTCTTCGCTCCAGAACTTGAGAGGATTCTGATTCGAAAAGTTGTATTTTGCGAATTATGATTGTATATATCTGTTTGGGCCACCGGGTTAAGTATTTATACTTAACCCTAATCAGCCGAATTCCTCTTATTATTTTCGCCGAAATTCTTAAGGAATTTTCGGCAAAAATTCCTTTGTGAATGAAGGCTCCGCCGGCTGATCTCTCTGCCTTGCATTTTCGGACCGAACACTTAATTGGTTTCGTCGAAAATCTCCTTTGACTCGGCACCAGTTGATTTGCACTATTGTTTTCGCCGAAGATGTAAGCTTATTTTCACCGAAGATGCAAGTGTGAATGGGCAGACTTTCGGTTTGACTTGATCGGCCCCTTGGATCGATTCCGGTTTGATTCCTCGAGGTTCCAACGCCTTAGACACGTCCATGGCTACTCTATTTGACGGCAAAAACCTTTGCTAACATAAAAACACTAGAAAACCATCAAGTAGACCCGAAATGGGCCAAGGTAACACAAATGGCACGAGATAGGGCAATCGATTGAATATTCGTTATTCTACCCTAAAAACCATGTCTTAAGCGAAGAAATGTCGCTTAAATGAGGCTGATAATCACGTCAAATCGAGTGTCATCACTATGCTAACATTCATCTAACACAAGGTAATGATGCAAGACACTCTCATGCCAATCATATAACACTAGTCTAGCAATCAAAAGGGTCTTTCAACCTTCAAATGATAGGAAACTAAATGCACACCAAGTGTTCGACAAAATGTCACCAAGGAAAACAAGCTCGAAATGGTTGCAATTGCATAATCGAATCTCTCAAATCATTCAATTACAATCCAAACACCTTGTATCAAATGTATTAAAAGACATAAACAATGTACCAAAAGAGCAAGTCAAGCTCTCATGGACAACAAGCACAAGGTCTAGGATCATCATCTTACACAAATGGCTATGAGAAACTCAATCCAACAATCAATCACCTATCCTAGCTTGATTCGTCCCCCAATAAACTAAACCTAAGTTTAGCCTAGCATAACCATGGAAGAAACCTGAAATTGAGGAGAGGAGATCATCCTTGTTTCCATGGAGGATCTTGCAACTTGGCTCTTCAAGCTTCAATTCAAGGTATGGCTCCTTCTTTCTAGATGATCTTCACTTAGATGTTTGGTTGAGATGGAGAAGGATGATGGTTGATGATAGGAAGAAGGAAAATCGGCAATTCAGATTTGAGAGAGAGTGTCGAGTGTTGTGAAAATAATGAATCACCTCCTAAATTCTGCCTATTACTGCTTTAAATAGTCTGCTGGAAACATCTGCTTTAAAAATCCCTTTGAAAACCACTGGTAGCTCTTCACTTCCTTCATACATTTTTTGCGAAAACTCTAAATGTTTTCACCAAAAACTTCTTCATATTTCAGCTTCAGAATTCCGGAATCCTCCTGTTTGCGAAAAGTCGAGAGTTCGCTGAAAACTTCTTCAGAAAAACTGTATTTTCCTCAATTTTGCAACGGCCATATCTCCTCCGTCCTAGCTCCGATTGACCTCTCGTTTGATCCTACATGCTCCTTGTCACCAGTACTTCAACGCCAAATCCTAAAAATGCAAATAAAACAACTCCAATAGACACGGAATTGGCCTCAAAGTGGCAACCGAACAACAAATAAACATTTTGCACGAAACTTCAATAAAAGCATATAAGTCATGGCATTTCGAGATGAAAATGGGAGATTCTTAGACTAAACACATGCCTAAAAATGCATGGAAAATAGTCACATCAAACTCCCCTACGACTAAGCTTTGCTTGTCCTCAAGCAAATGAATTAGAAAACATCCAGGTTCACAAATGACAAGATCGGTCCCATTGAGATTCAAGCATTAACAATTTGGCTTAGACTGTTCCACCAACAAACTTAACCTACACATGCAATAACGTCAACCAACCAAGTCTAGACCTCACTATTTGCTGCACACTCAAAGTAGTGGTTAATTGGGACACAGAAAAACCGACCATGACAACACCAACTCTAATCAAAATGACTTGAACTCGGGATATGAAACGGTTTAGGCGGGGTTAGGAAATATTTTGGAAATGGTGAGTGATCGTGACGTGGCTATCAAATCGACTTCATCCGTCTCTAGATCTACACTCCACACGCTCAAGCTAGGATCACTATAACAAGGGCCACTTTTAAGAACTCTTTCTTTCTTTTTTTTTCCTACTGTATACTAGTGCTCGATCAGCCACTTCACTTAGGTGTTGAACCAGCCTAGCTCACAGCCTTTGCCTTTGCTAGTGCTCAACCCGACACTTAACTTAGGTGCCGAGCTTGTCTAGCTTTTCTTTCAGCACTTCAAGAACTTAAGCAACTTGAACACTTTCTTTTGAACATTTTCTGCCCAAATTAGCCACTTGATGCTTAGCCCCTTAAAACTTCCACATCAGATTTTGATTTGGACTTCGTCTAATCTCAAGCCACAATCACGAGGGATCAAAAAGGGAATGAAGAACATGGATAAGGGCTGAAAATGGGTGTCATCTAACAAACAGGCCAAGGCTTAACGGGATTATCCTAAAGGATAATGATTTAGGTAGGCTTTTTGGCTGAATGTGGTGAAATTCTATTTGCCTTTATCATCTTAGACCGGTGTTTACCGAGTGGTACAAAAACACGTATCAAACCAATCAACCAACGTACAACAGTGATCCAATATATGTTCTGGTCTAGACTCAATTTGATATTAGTGCTGACATGTTGGTTGTAGGTTCTAAGTGGAATAGTCTAAACGTCATTTTGAAAGATTGAAGTCAACTAAACACCAAAAGTCAAGAACCGAATGATTCTACGATAGAGGAATTTGACATTCAATCAAGATCATGCAACTCATCAAAGCATAGCATTAGACTTCTACCGACAAACAATCACACCAAACCTCAACTCCCCCTACGACTAACATGAGCATTGTCCTCAATGATCAAGAGAGAGAGGGTAAGGTGGAACGAAATTACCGCGTTGGTAGAGAAGAGCATAGGAGGCCAAAGTAGCGAAAGAGTTCCATGACGCTCATTGGTGAAGAGTGATCCCAAATGCTTGCTAACCTTATTCAAAAGTTAAAACAACACAAGAACCAAAACAAAAGCAAATAAGAGCGACAAAGTAAAGAAAACAAGGGTTGCCTCCCAAGAAGCGCTTATTTACCGTCTTAAGCTAGATGAAACCTAGAACACTCAAGGCATGACCAAGGACAAAACCTAATCCACACTAATAGTATCATGAACAATGTAATGCTTAAGTCGATGGCCATTCACCTTAAAAGGTTCGGCTTGGGACGGAGAGATTACCTCGATGGTGCCATACGAAAATACTTGAGTTACCGTGAATGGACCGGACCAACGAGATCTCAACTTCCCGGGAAAGAGCTTGAACTGAGAGTTGTATAGGAGGACTTGATCACCAACTTTTAAATTCTTGCTCGGCTTCAGACGGGAGTCATGAATGAGCTTCGCCTTCTCCTTGTAAAGCTTAGCATTCTCGTATGCATGATGACGATACTCTTCGAGCTCATGTACCTGAAACTTACGCTCTTCTCCTACGAGACTCATATCAAGGTTTAGAAATTTCAACCCCCAAAGTGATAGGTGCTCAAGCTCTACCGGCAAATGGCAAGCTTTACTATAGACCATCCTATAGGGGGTAGTGCCTATAGGGGTCTTGTAGGCCGTGCGGTAGGCCCATAGAGCATCATCAAGCTTCTTCAACCAATCCTTTCATGATTGGTCGACGATTTTCTCCAAGATTCTCTTAAGTTCCCTATTAGTCACCTCGGCTTGGCCACTAGTTTCAGAGTGCTACGAGGTGGACATCCGATGAGTGACGCCGAACCGGTGGCATACTCTATCGAATTGCCCTTGAAAATGAGTACCTCGATCACTAATGATAGCACGAGGGGCACCAAAACGGGTGAACAACTTAACAAGGAACTTCCATATGACTCGAGCATCATTGGTAGGCAAAGCTTGTGCCTCCGCCCATTTAGACACGTAATCTACCGCAACTAATATGTACTTGTTACCATACAAAGGGGGGAACGGTCCCATGAAGTTAATACCCCATTGAAGTGAACCGATGCAACCGTGGGCAGACGACCCTTGCACTCTGCAAGTTGAGACCGTGCAACGAGGTAGAACCGTCGGGAACCGGGGGCGGATAAGTACTTTGACCCGTCGGCTGTATATAGCCGGGAACCAGAAGTGTCCAGTCGATGATGCCACGCCAAGAGATGGATGCTCTTGATGATAAGTCGGGGCCTTCAGTATCGCAACATGCAGATACAACAAGGTTTCAAGAACTGAGTTCTATAAAAAAGAGGGTTTATTTCATCAAAGTTGTGAGAACAAAGTGAGGCCGGCGGCCTCTATACATAGGGAGGGAACAAGCTCTCCTCCCTAAACACTACTTCCTAAATAATAATAAAATAAAGAAAATAAAAAGAGTCCTAATTAGAAGACCTAACGAGGACTTTAACTAATCCTAATCTAGACTAAAAAGAGGGAAAATTCGGACTCCAACCCTACAAGGGAAGAGAATCCTACCTAAACAAGAACTCCTAAAAAGGAGGCTGGAAAATCCTAAAAACAGCTAAACGGGTTCTGGAAATATTAGCCAAATAAATACTAAATAAATTCGTAAAATTCTGATCTTTTGCAGATCACTAGTAGACTCCATGTGCTACAACTTTCATGTTGGACATCTGCCCAAATTCTGTCTCCAAGTAGCCCATATTCGTCACTCTTTATCGGGCTACGAATCTGTCAAGAAATCCAGCTTTGCTTAGTATTAGTCCAGCTTTGGTCCGTGGCTGCTCGGTCACGGGCTGACCTCTTGGCTCTTCTCCAAGATTGGATTCTCCTTGATCCTCTCCTCTTTTATCAGGCTTAGGTGGTGGCCTGATCACAGCTCCTTGTTTGGCCTTCCTCGGATCAGCATCCGAGTCTTCCTCTTTGGTGCTCCCACCAAGCTTCACTAGGTCTTGGCCTAGCTCTATCTCCTTTAGTACTGCTCCAAATTGAGCACCGTTTGTTGGAGCTGATTCATTGGCCTTCAAAGTATCCAAGGCCTTTATAAGAACCCTAATTCGGCCGTGGTTGGGCTGCTGGGGCCTGGTGCTCCGGGCTTGTCTGGGGGCCGGGCTTCTTGGTGGCTGACCTTGTGAGGTCCGAAGGTCTTGCCTTGGCCAGGTGAGCCGGGTGGGGTGTAGAAGTACCGGATGGTACTAGGGCAGCTTGGCTGGGTCATATCATCCCCCTCTTCTTGCCTTGGATTTGTCCCCAAATCCATCTCGGGTCCTTTCCTGGTACTCATCACTCTCTCCCAAACTTGAACAATTTTATTGGCCATGGTCGGGGAAGACTCAGTATCATCGTTAGACCTGGGAATGTCACTTGAGTTAGTGATGGACCAAGGCTCGAGTCTTTCGGCGCCTTCTCCATCGGTCTCCATAGCTCCTTCTCCTGAAAAACTATCAACAATAATATTAAGGCTTGGAGAAGTGTCTGGTGAGGGTTCCTTACTAATTTCCTCATCCGGGTCAGCATCCGGATCTTCTTCGCTCGGGGAAGCTCTCAACACTTGTCGGGAGGTGATCTCCCATTGGATCTTGGGTTCACATGAGGATGTTGGTGAGGCGTCGGGTCGGGGCACGGGGGTACCGGAGGTGGCCGGGGTAGGCCAGGGTATGTCGGGCGGGGCGGCGGCGTCGGGCAGTGGGAAGTTGGCGGCGGCGGGCAGTGGTGCGCCGGGCTGTGGTGCGCTGGACAATGGGAAGGCGGTGGCGGCGGGCAGTGGGGAGCCGGCGGCGGCGGGCAGTGGGGAGCCTGCGGCGGCGGGCAGTGTGTGGAGTCGGGGTGGCTGGGGTTGTCGGGCGTCGGCTGGTTGGGGGCATCGGGCATCATCGCGTCGGAAACGTCGGGCAGGTGCTCATCGGGAGGGTCATGTAGTGGCACGTTGGGGCCGGCTACGGCCGCGCTGGAACGTCGGGCAGTGTTGCGTCGAGGGGGCGTCAGGTGGCGACAGGCTGGGGCCAAGCAAGGCTGCGTCATGGCCGGGCAGTGGGATGCCGGGGCCAGGTGTTGCGGCGTCAGGGCTGGACAGGGCCTTGTCGGGGGCGTCAGGGCCGGGTCGTGGTGCGTCGGGTTGGAGTGCTGGAGCGTCGAGGCCGTGTCAGGTAGTGACTGGGCAAGGCGCCGAGGGCGGTCGGGGCCGGTCGGGCATCGTCGGAGTGGGGCACTGGGGCATCGGGGATGCCGAGGGCGTGCCGAGCAGCGTCAGGACGGGGTGGACAGGGCGGCGCCGGGGTCAGGCGGTGTCGGGCCGGGGTCGGTCAGGACGGCGTCAGGGTCATGGGGCCCGTCGGGTGCTGGGGCCGGGCACGGAGGCGCCGGGGCTGGATCTGGCGTCAGGCGCTGGTCGGGCGCCGGGTTCTGGTCGGGCACCAGGCGCTGGTCGGGTGACATCATCCAACAATGCTGCCCCGAAGCCAATCGATACTCCTACACACCACCAGGGTCACCTGGCCGAGATAAGACCCTATGGCCTCTTACGAAGCGAATGAATCCAAGGGAAGGCCGTCCACGAGCTCTAAAACCAAGGTATGACAAGAAATATCGACTAAATCCTTCACTTGCAGGTAGAAAGACTCCAAGGAATGGAATGCTGTCCCAAGCCATGCTGTTGGCCGAAGGTACGAGCCCTAGCACCGAAGAGAAGCTTCAGCCTGCCCCTAGCCTGACCTCTAGGAGCCCTGAGGAAGAAGCCGATTCTTTGAGTGACCCTCTAGAAGCATTCCTAGAGTACAGAAGGAAGAGAGCCCAAGAACCCTTGGCCCGAAGAGGAGAGTTGTCAAAGATTGACCCTGAGCCGAACCCTAAGAAGAAATGGAGTCCGTGGCCCCGAAGCATGACACTTGGGCTAACCTCGGAGGGTTACGTCCGAAGCTACTTGGAGGCCTACCAGAAGCTTAAAGAAGAAGGCCCAAGCAGAAAGGAAGAAAGCCCAAGGAGAGAGAAGCTCCGAACCCTAAATTGGCAACCGGTCCGATCAGAGGAATTCCAAGGACCCAACCACGAAGAACATGTCTTTTGGACAAGGCCCTTGCCACTGAATCAGCCCGAAGCACCAGGCCCGCCACCGCCACCCGACACAAGGCCGCCGCCCGGCCAGCCAAGCCCACCGGGCCGCTACACGCGCCCAACCGGCCCAAAACCGCCACACACGGCCGGATTAGGGTTTTTGACCTAATTTAGGTCTTTTATTCTGCTTTAAAGACTACAACTATTATTTTATGTTTATTCCTTTTTAGTATGATTATTTAGGGGATTTATGAGACTATTTAGGAATAGGACTCTTTATTTTATTATTATTTAGGAGTTAGACTTTAGGGATGAGAGCTTGTTCCCTCACTATAAATAGAGGCCGCCGGCCTCACTTTGTACTTACAACTTTTATGAAATAAACCCCCTTTGAATGAACTTTGTTCTGAAACCCTTATTGTATCTGCATGTTGTGGTACTGAAGGATCGACTTATCATCAAGAGCATCCATCTCTTGGCGTGGCGTCTTCGACTGGACACTTCTGGTTCCCGGCTGTTATATAGCCGACGGGTCAAAGTACTATTCTGCCCCGGTTCCCGAAGGTTTCTACCTCGTTGCACGTTCCAACTTGCGGTGTTTAAGGGTCGTCTGCCCACGGTTGCAGTGGTTCACATCAGTTGGTATCAGAGCACGGTTCAAACACAAGGACCACATCTATCCCAGTCTCCAGGTTCTCCTGGATTCATATCCTTTTATTGCTTTCTTAGAAAATTGATTCGATAATCTCCCTTCTATTTCAATTTTAGTTTCGAGTTATAAGAAAAGAAAAAGCAAAGAAAGCAAGGCCACCTTGCCACGTTATTTCCTTTCATTGTAAGTTTGTTTCTAAGAAGAGGGGATAGAAAATTGCTTCCGTTTGCTGGTACTAACCATGGCAGACGAGAGGTTAGCCAAAATAGAGAACACCCTTCAGGATCTTGGAGTTACCCTGGCCCACATACACGGAGCCCCGACCCAGCTTGGAAGAGGACGAGGCCGAGACGGCTACACCAAGAGACCCGCCCATGACTCATGGAGAGAAGGTCCGAGTACAAGCCAAGCTCCATGGAAGCCTGAACAGACCCGAGCCCTCAGCTCACGGCCAAACCCTAACCCTAGGGATTCGGCACCTCCGGTAAAACTTGCACCATCTACTTATAAGTTTCAAGGCTCTAACCCACGTCCCAATGGAATTGTATGTGTCAAATGTCAAGGAAGGGGACATATCTCAAGGGACTGCCCTAATCAACAAACGATGGTGATAAGAGAAAGAGAAATCGAGACAGGCGATGAGGAGGAAGAGAGGAAAGAAGAAGAAGAATCAGATGAAGGAGAGCAAGTTAAGCCGAGGAGGCTTAAGAAGTTTGCAGGGTTCTTCTCTAAAACCCTAGCACCCGGCGCCCCGGCCTTAGCCCCGGCACCAGCCCTGGCCCCGGCCCTGGCACCAGCCCTGGCCCCAGCCCCGGCCCTAGTACCCAGCCCCAGCACTGCCCGACCAGACCCCAGCACCCCAGTGCTCGGCCCCAGCATCGGCACTATCCCAGGCCCTAGCGCCCCAGCGCTCGGCACTGCCCCAGGCCCTAGCGCCCAAGCGCTCGGCCCCAGCCTCAGCACTGCCCCAAGCCCCAGCGCCCCAGCGCTCGGCCTCAGCCCCGGCGTTCCCCGAACAGGCCCCAGCACTGCCCGACCAGACCCCAGCACCCCAGTGCTCGGCCCCAGCATCGGCACTATCCCAGGCCCTAGCGCCCCAGCGCTCGGCACTGCCCCAGGCCCTAGCGCCCAAGCGCTCGGCCCCAGCCTCAGCACTGCCCCAAGCCCCAGCGCCCCAGCGCTCGGCCTCAGCCCCGGCGTTCCCCGAACAGGCCCCAGCACCCCAGTGCTCGGCCCCAGCATCGGCGCTGTCCCAGGCCCTAGCGCCCCAGCGCTCGGCACTGCCCCAGGCCCTAGCGCCCCAGCGCTCGGCCCCAGCCTCGGCACTGCCCCAAGCCCCAGCGCCCTAGCGCTCGGCCCCAGCCCCGGCGTTCCCCGAACAGGCCCCAACACCCCAGTGCTCAGCTCCAGGCCCTAGTGCCCCAGCACTCGGCCCAGCACTCGACTCCAGCCCCGGCGCTGCCCCACCAGGCCCTAGTACCCCATCACTCGGCCCCAGCCCCGGCACTGCCCCACCAGGCCCCAGCGCTCGGCCCCAGCCCCGGCGCTGCCCCACTAGGCCCAGTGCCCCAGCACTCGGCCCCAGACCTGGTGCTACCCCACCAGGCCCTAGCGCTCCAGCGCTCGGCCTCGACCCCGGCTGGCAATGCCTGACCAGCCCCGACGTCCCAGCGCCCGGTTCCGACTGGCGCTACCCGCTCAGTCCTAGCGCCCCAGCACCCGGCGCTACCCTGGCCGACCAGGCCCCGACCGATCTAGCACCCGACCCCGACCTGTCGCTGCCCAAGGCCCCCCGGCGCATCACCACCCGACGTGGCCCCCGACCACGAGTCCGGCGCATCCCTGCCCGACGCTCAACCCCGGTCCTGCCCGACCCCGGCTGCCCCGACATAAGGAAGCCCGACGGCCCCCCACTGCCTGCCGCCGCCGGATCCCCACTGCCCGCCGCCGCTGACTTCCCACTGTCCGCCGCCGCCTACTTCCTGCCCGCCGTCGCCGGCTCCCCACTGCCGTCAGCTCAACACTGCCCGCCGTTGCGTCCGCACTGCTCGACGCCGCCACCCTGGCCGACGTGCCCTGGTTTACCTCCGGCACCCCCGGCACCCCCGTGCCCCGACCCGACGCTTCACCGACGGGTCCCTGTGCACCCAAGATTCAATGGGAGATCATTTCCCGACGAGTATTGAGAGCTGCCGCGAGTGAAGAAGATCCGGATGCTGACCCGGATGTAGAAATGAGTGAGGAACCTTCACCCACCACCTCCCCAAGCCTTAATGTTATTGTTAATAGTTTTTCAGGAGAGGGAGGTATGGAGACTGAAGGACCCAAGCCTTGGTCCGTTACTGGCTCAAGTGAGACCCCTCGGTCTAAGAAAGGATCCGAGATGGATTTGGGGACAAATCCAAGGCAAGAAGAGGGGGATGACATGATCCAACAATGCTGCCCCAAAGCCAATCGATACTCCTACACACCACCAGGGTCACCTGGCCGAGACAAGACCCTATGGCCTCTTAAGAAGCGAATGAATCCAAGGGAAGGTCGTCCACGAGCCCTAAAACCAAGGTATGACAAGAAATATCGACGAAATCCTTCACTTGCTGGTAGAAAGACTCCAAGGAATGGAATGCTGTCCCAAGCCAATTCTTTGAGCCTGCCCCTAGCCTGACCTCTAGGAGCCCTGAGGAAGAAGCCAATTCTTTGAGTGACCCTCTAGAAGCATTCCTGGAGTACAGAAGGAAGAGAGCCCAAGAACCCTTGGCCTGAAGAGGAGAGTTGTCAAATATTGACCCTGAGCCGAACCCTAAGAAGAAGTGGAGTCCGTGGCCCCGAAGCATGACACTTGGGCTAACCTCGGAGGGTTACGTCCGAAGCTACTTGGAGGCCTACCTGAAGCTTAAAGAAGAAGGCCCAAGCAGAAAGGAAGAAAGCCCAAGGAGAGAGAAGCTCCGAACCCTAAATTGGCAACCGGTCCGATCAGAGGAATTCCAAGGAGCCAACCACGAAGAACATGTCTTTTGGACAAGGCCCTTGCCACTGAATCAGCCCAAAGCACCAGGCCCGCCACCGCCACCCGACACAAGGCCGCCGCCCGGCCAGCCAAGCCCACCGGGCCGCTACACGCGCCCAACCGGCCCAAAACCGCCACACACGGCCGGATTAGGGTTTTTGACCTAATTTAGGTCTTTTATTCTGCTTTAAAGACTACAACTATTATTTTACGTTTATTCCTTTTTAGTAGGATTATTTAGGGGATTTATGAGACTATTTAGGAATAGGACTCTTTATTTTATTATTATTTAGGAGTTAGACTTTAGGGAGGAGAGCTTGTTCCCTCCCTATAAATAGAGGCCGCCGGCCTCACTTTGTACTTACATCTTTTATGAAATAAACCCCCTTTGAAAGAACTTTGTTCTGAAACCCTTATTGTATCTGCATGTTGCGATACTGAAGGATCGACTTATCATCAAGAGCATCCATCTCTTGGAGTGGCGTCTTCGACTAGACACTTCTGGTTCCCGACTGTTATATAACCGACGGCTCAAAGTACTATTCCGCCCCGGTTCTCGAAGGTTTCTACCTTGTTGCACGTTCCAACTTGCGGTGTTTAAGGGTTGTCTACCCACGGTTGCAGCGGTTCACATCATCGGGCGCCGGGGAATGGTCGGCCGCTGGGTGCCGATCGGGCGCTGGGGCGTTGGGGCTGGGCGTTGGGGCGCTGGTGCTGGGCGCTCGGGCGCTGGGCGCTGGGGCGCCGGTGCTGGGTGCTGGGGCGCCGGTGCTGGGCGCTCGGGCGCTGGGCGTTGCTTGGGCGGTGGTGGCGCCGTGACTGGTCGCTGGGCGTCAGGGCCTGGTCGAGCAGCGCTGGGGCTGGGGCCGAGCGCTGGGGCGCTAGGACCTGGGGCAGCGCCGAGGCTGGGGCCGTGCGCTGGGGTGCTAAGGCTTGGGGGAGCACCGAGGCTGGGGCCGAGCTGGGGCGCTTGGGCCTGGGGCAGCGCCGAGGCTGGGGCCGAGCGCTGGGGCACTAGGGCCTGGGGCAGCGCCAAGGCTGGGGCGGGGGCTGGTGCCAGGGCTGGTGCCTTGGAGCCAGGGGCTCCTCTTCAACTAATCGGGCGAAGGTGGCTAGCACCTGTTGCAGGGCTCGGGATGTATCCCCCATCATAGCTTCTATCTTGGCTAATCTCTCGTCTGCCATGGTTAGTACTAGCAAACGGAAGCAATTTTCTATCCCCTCTTCTTAGAAATAAACTTACAACGAAAGGAAATAACGTGGCAAGGTGACCTTGCTTTCTTTTCTTTCTTGAAACTGAAACAAGAATTGAAATAGAAGGGAATTTTTGAATCAATTTTCTAAAGAAAGAAGTAAAGGATATGAATCCAGGTGAACCTGGAGACTGGGATAGATTGTGGTCCGTGAGCTAAACCGTGCTCTGTTACCAACTAATGTGAACCGCTGCAACCGTGGGCAGACGACCCTTGAACTCCGCAAGTTGAGACCGTGCAACGAGGTAGAACCGTCGGGAACCGGGGGCGGATAAGTACTTTGACCCGTCGGTTGTATATAGCCGAGAACCAGAAGTGTCCAGTCGATGATGCCACACCAAGAGATGGATGCTCTTGATAATAAGTCAGGGCCTTCCGTATCGCAACATGTAGATACAACAAGGTTTCAAGAACTGAGTTCTATCAAAAAGGGGGTTTATTTCATCAAAGTTGTGAGAACAAAGTGAGGCCGGCAGCCTCTATATATAGGGAGCGAATAAGCTCTCCTCCCTAAACACTACTTCCTAAATAATAATAAAATAAAGAAAATTAAAAGAGTCCTAATTAGAAGACCTAAAGAGGCCTTTAACTAATCCTAATCTAGACTAAAAAGAGGGAAAATTCGGACTCCAACCCTACAAGGGAAGAGAATCCTACCTAAACAAGAACTCCTAAAAAGGAGGCTGGAAAATCCTAAAAACAGCTAAACAGGTTCTGGAAATATTAGCCAAATAAATACTAAACAAATTCGTAAAATTCTGATCTTTTGCAGATCACTAGTAGACTCCATGGGATACAACTTTCATGCTGGACATCAGCCCAAATTCTGTCTCCAAGTAGCCCATATTCGTTACTCTTTATCGGGCTACGAATCTGTCCAGGAATCCAGCTTTGCTTAGTATTAGTCCAGCTTTGGTCCGTGGCTGCTCGGTCATGGGCTGACCTCTTGGCTCTTCTCCAAGATTGGATTCTCCTTGATCCTCTCCTCTTGGATCATGCTCAGTTGGTGGCCTAATCACAGCTCCTTGTTTGGCCTTCCTCGGATCAGCATCCGAGTCTTCCTCTTTGGTGCTCCCACCAAGCTTCACTAGGTCTTGGCCTAGCTCTATTCCTTCAGTACTGCTCCAAATTGAGCACCTTTTGTTGGAGCTGATTCACGGGCCTTCAAAGTATCCAAGGCCTTTAGAAGAACCCTAATTCGGCCGTGGTTGGGCTGCTCGGGCCAGTTGGGCCATGGTGGCGGTCGTAGGCCTGGTGCTCTGGGCTGGTCTGGGGGCCGGGCTTCTTGGTGGCTGACCTTGTGAGGTCCGAAGGTCTTGCCTTGGCCAGGTGAGCCGGGTATGGTGTAGAAGTACCAGATGGTACTAGGGCAGCTTGGCTGGGTCATATCACCCGTATATCAAATATTTCTGCCACTACCGAGACATTTTGAGGCATTTCATTACAGTAAGAGATGTTACCTGAACGTTGACACGTAACCAAGGACTTGACAAAGTCTTGACAATCTCGAAAGATTGAGGGCCAAAAGAATCCGGACTCAAGTACCTAGCGAGCCGTGGATTTACTCCATGATGTCCACCCGTAGGACCGGAGTGGCAATGTCATATGATGTCCTTCGCCTCTCCATGATTGACACATCTTCTAATCATACCATCCGAGCCAACTCGAAATACAAAAGGATCATCCCAATAGTAATGCTTCAAATCCGCAAAGAACTTCCTTTTGTCTTGATTGGAGAGGCCCTCCTTCAAGTATCCACTAGCAAGATAGTTAGCTAAATCAGTGAACCAAGGTTCCTCAAACTCCAAAGTCGGTATAGTGAATAATAGCTCATCGGGGAAGTTGTCATTGATCTCTTCATTACCGTTGTGTACCATTTCCGCTTCTTCCAAGCGAGACAAATGATCATCGGATACATTCTCGGATCCTTTCTTATCCTAAATTTCAATGTCAAACTCTTGCAACAAAAGAACCCATCGAATCAATCTTGGTTTAGCATCGGTCTTAGATAGAAGGTACCTCAAAGCTTGGTGGTCCGTGAAGACGATAGTATGAGAAAGCACCAAGTAGGACCTAAACTTATCAAAAGCAAACACTATATCTAAGAGCTCCGTCTTCGTAGTTGTGTAGTTCCTTTGAGCATCATTGAGAGTTTTACTTGCATAGTATATTAGATGGAATCTCTTGTCGATTCGTTGGCCTAGAACCGCTCCAATAGCGTAATCGCTTGCGTCACACATCAACTCAAATGACTTTGACCAATTCGGAGCAATTAGGATAGGAGCATTCGTGAGCTTACCCTTGAGGAGTTCAAAGGCTCGCATGCACTCGTCATCAAAGCAAAATTCCACATCCTTCTTGAGAAGCCGAGTCATAGGAGTAGTTATCTTAGAGAAGTCTTTAATGAAGCGCTTATAGAAACCGGCATGCCCCAAGAAACTTCTCACGGCTTTCACGGAGGAGGGTGGAGGAAGTTGAGAGATGGTCTCTAACTTTGCCTTATCAACCTCAATGCCCTTGTTAGAGATCTTGTGACCAAGAACAATCCCCTCATTGACCATGAAATGGCATTTTTCCAAACTTAATGCGAGATTGGTCTCTTCACAATGATGCAACACCTTCTCAAGGTTCCTCAAACAAAGATCAAATGAATCCCTGAAGACCGAGAAAGCATACACGAACACTTCCATGATATCTTCCACAAAATCATCAAAAAAGGCGAGCATACATCGTTGGAATGCAGCGGGAGCATTGCATAACCCAAAAGGAATTCTGCGATAAGCAAACGTACCAAAGGGGCATGTGAATGTGGTCTTCTCGATGTCCTCCGGAGCAATCAGTATTTGTAAGTATCCGGACATGCCATCCAAGAAGCAATAGTACTCGTGACTGAAAAGATGCTCGAGCATTTGATCCATGAATGGTAGAGGAAAATGATCCTTCCGAGTGGCGTCATTAAGTCGACGATAGTCTATGCATACACGCCACCCGATGATTGTCCTTGTCGGGATAAGCTCATTCCTATCATTAGCTACCACCATGATCCCTCCTTTCTTGGGAACAACTTGCACGGGACTAACCCAAGGGCTATCCGAGATAGGAAAGATAATCCCCGCATCCATAAGCTTAATAACCTCTTTCTTCACGACCTCCTTCATGTTCGGATTTAACCTTCTTTGTGGTTGCGCAACTGGCTTGAAATCTTCCTCCATAAGGATCCAATGTGAGCAAAAGGTGGGACTTATCCCTCGAATATCCGAGATGCTCCATGCAATAGCTCTCATGTACTTCTTGAGGAGCTCCACTAGACGGTCCTTTTGCTCTAGTAGAAGCTTAGAATTGATGATGACCGGTAGCTTAGAATTTGGCATGAGGAAAGCATACTCCAAATGTGCGGGAAGATGCTTGAGCTCAAGAGTAGGTGGTTCTTCATAGGAGGTCTTCACCCTTTCCACATTCGGGAGAGCAGCAAAAACCGTTTCACTCTCTAACTTGTCCCTTCATCAAGGTAAGCCACTTGAGCTTTTAACTCCGGGTTATCTAAATGTTCCTGCACATCCATTCTAAGGCAAACATCCAAAGAATCTCGACACACGAAGTTAGAAATACTACACACACTAGCTGAAGCAATAGTATCAGCAAGAGTACTCTAAATTATCTTGTGCGTGAGTAAACTTCATGCCATCAGCTATGCAAAATGTAACACTCTCTTGTCCTACTCTCAATGTCAATTTTCCATTATGCACATCAATCAAAGCACGAGAAGTAGCTAGAAATGGTATACCAAATATCAATGAGACATCCACATCATCGGTATCTATGACCGCAATGTCAAGTAGGAAGACAAAAGGGCCTACTTTAACTAGCACATCATCAACAATCCCCCTAGGACTCTTGGTCGACTTGTCCGCAAGTTGAATGTACATACGAGTAGGATAAAGATTAGACAACCCTACCTTCTCAAATATGCAATAAGGCATGACATTGATACTAGCACCTAGATCCGCAAGACCATTAGCAAAAGAGATATTACCTATAGCACAAGGGATAGTAAAGGAACCCGGATCCTTGAGCTTTTCCGATGCACTCTTGAAGAGAACGGCGGAGCATTCCTCATTGAGGTGGACTAGAGATGTCTCTGGTAGCTTTCTCTTGTTGGCGTAGAGTTCCTTCATGAACTTAGCATATTGGGGCATCATAGTCATTGCTTCGGGAAACGGAAGAGAGAATTGCATTTGACTAATCCGCTCCACAAACTTCGTGAAAACCTTCTCAAGGCCATCCTTCTTCAATCGAGATGGGTATGGAGGCTTAGGCTTGGATGGAGATACAACCGGTGCGGGAGGAGAGACCGGTGGTGCACTTGATGTAGCCTTACTAGGTTCCTTGGCAACCTTAGTGCTCACCTTACCCGTAGGAGGTTCGAATTCAAGCTCAACTTCGTCCGAATGATCATTAATATCATCATCATCAACCAGTAGATTAGGATCTTGTACCTTTTGGGAGTTGATGACACTCGATTTGACGTGATTATCAGCCTCATTTAAGCGACATTTCTTTGCTTAAGACATGGTTTTTGGGATAGAATAGCGAATATTCAATCGATTGCCCTATCTCGTGCCATTTGCGTTACCTTGGCCCGTTTCGAGTCTATTTGATGGTTTTCTAGTGTTTTATGTTAGCACAGGTTTTTGCCATCGAATAAGTAACCAAGGACGTGTCTAAGGCGTTGGAACCTCAAGGAATTGCACCAGAATCGATCAAAGGAGTTAATCAAAGTTCAGAAAATTCCTGCCCGGTTTACAAAGGAATTTTCGCCGAAAATACACTAGGATTTTCGGCGAAAATATCAGCACAAATCAACTAATGACCGGCTGAAGGAATTTTTGGTGAAAGGATTAAGTTTTCGAACCAAGAAGGAAGTTCGGGAGAATCACCCGGCGGACCCTTCATTTGCAAAGGAATTTTCACCGAAAATTCCTCAATAATTTTGGCAAAAATATCAGTTAAATCCAGATTAATTAGGGTTAAGTATAAATACTTAACCCGGCGGCCCAAACAGACATACCTCATAATTCACATAATTCTTAGAATCCTCACGAGTTCGGGAGAGAGTTTTAGAGTTCGAAGAGCCAGGAAGAGATCGTGACGCCACCCTTTCACCTCGGAGACTCGGAGCTAGGATTGAAGATTACTGGAGATTGAAGCTTCACGGATTCGTCAAATTAGGTTTTACAGTTCTTCTATGTTCTTCCTACCTGAGATGTATTCCTGGTTTGTTTTCGATTCTCTTATTTCTGATATGAGTAGCTGAACTTGTAGAGCTTAGATTAGATGAACCCTAAGTGACCCAGGGCTTTAAAGCGGTCACGGATCGGCGGTAATTAGATTCAGAGTTCAATCGGTTTCTCTTTGCATGGTTGTTTTGTTCTTGATTGTTTATGTTTCTTTTCTGGTTGATCGCCTAGATTAGGTTTTTGCAAGCTAGGGTTAGTTGCCAGACATCTTCCTGCTTTGGCGCATAAACTTGTCTTCCTTGATCACTTAGTTTAGATTCTTGTTAAACTGAGGATAGAAGCGAACGCTCGCCTCACTTTAGAACAGCAATTCAACCAGTTAACCTTATAATTGGAGCGTGCCTTTCGTAGGAACCGGTTAGGGTTAATCCACTGCAAGAGTAACTCATAAATCACTAGTAATTGCACCAGTTATTTAAGTCGTTGCGAGAGGCGACCGTACCCGGGTGGCTAATTAATCTTGGTAGTTAGATCGGATAGAGCGAACGTTCGCCAGTCTTAAACCTAAGGGTAAGGAGTTATGGTGGTGTATAGAAATTGATTGAATGAGAATTGAAAACCGCTGATCTGTTGATTGCCAATGCTCTGGTGAATGAAGGGGGATTCGAAATCTAAGTTCGTCTGTCACCTCTGTTTTCAAACCCTAATTTCCATTCTGCTTTAGTTTAACTTTTTAATTTATCTGCATCTTAGTCTAGAAGTCGTGGAACTCACACCACACACAAAGTGTTTAAACCTGAATAAATTGCCAGCTTCTTTGAGTAGTCAGCTGGAAGAAACCCTGTGGAATACGATCTAGTCTACTTCGGTAGGTTAGTTATTTGATACCGCTAAAACTGCAGCATCAAATTGGCGCCGTTGCCGAGGACTCTTCTATATTGTTTGAAAAAAGAGTTGGCATTTTATTCTTCTACTTTCCATCTTTCATTTTCCATCACACTTTGATTTTACACCGGTTGTGTTTGTTTTTGTCCTTTGCAGGATAAGAAATTCAGAAGCAAATCACTTCCGATCCACCTCCCCTACCGCAATGGCTGCTCAAAAGAGTCTTGCGGATTATAATAAGCCAAGTTCTACTAGTGTTCGTTCTTCCATCTTTGTGCCGCGCAATGAAGACGGTCCTGACTATGAGATCAAGATCCCTTTCCTGGAAATGATCTCTAGGGATTTACAAATTGAAGGCAGGCCATTAGACAATCCGTGCACGCATCTGGCGGATTTCCTGGATCTCTGCAACACTTTCAAGAATGGGAATCTCGACAAGAACACTCTTTGCTTGAGAGCTTTCCCGTTCTCTCTGTAAGGTGCAACTAAGAGGTGGCTCACTGGCAAACCACCTGGCTACTACACTGACTGGGAGACTTTGGCTCAAGAATTCATATAGGAATACTTCCCTCCTTCCAGAACAACTGCTTATAAGAAAAACATCTCAAGGTTCAGACAGAAAGAAGGAATGAGCTTATACGATGCTTGGAATGAATTCCAGGAACTCCTCCACAGCTGCCCTCATCATGGCTTCACTCAGAGGCAGCTAGCCGAGATCTTTGCTTGGGGTATGAACGACGAGTCATCTGAATGGGTTAACTCCTTAGCTGATGGAGATTACACCGCACTCGCACCAGAAGCTGCTCTTCTTCACTTTGCAAACTGCGCATCCAAATCGAGAAGCTGGGAGAGACAGTTTGGAGCAGCTAAGAGCCGACCAAGCCATGAAGATCAGATCAAGATTGAAGTACAGAAAGAAATGAAGAAGATTTTCGGTAACTAGTCTTCAGAGGAAGTGAACTTTATTGATCAAGGCTTCACCGACAATCAAAGAGGCTACCCCGATTATCGTCAGTTCAGACAACCTCCTCAGCAACAAGGAAGCTTCCAAGAGCGTCCTCCTTACAACCTCGGATTCAACCAGAGTCAGAATCAGTACTTGAGCGATAGTTAACAAGATCAACCTCAGAGGTCTACATCAAGGAACACAAGGGATATCGAGGTAGCCAAGACGCTCGACCTGATCATGGAAAGGCTCGATAACTATGAAGAGAAATTCAAGCTTCAAGCCGCCATAAATCAAGAACATGAAGCTCAAGGTCAACGAATGGAGAGCATGATAAATAACATGTGTAGCTTGATAACTAGTAGCCCCCTCCTGAATCAATCATCGGTTCAAGTCGACTCTACCATTAGGAAGGAGCACGTCAAGGCTGTCTCCACAACAAGCGACAAGCAATCAGCTGATCCTGCAGCTCCTGAACCGGCCATAATTCCTGATGCTATAGCCATTGACAAACAAGAGATCGAGGAGGAGGATAGAGAAGAAGAAGATGAGGTGTGGTGAACCGCCTGGTCGTTGTTCGGGGTTCAACCAAATAAAAACTACTAATGCTAAAAAGCGTATAGCAGATCGTATTTCGAGGGCTTTCTATAATTGGTTACTTCAGAACTAGCAAAATACTCAAAGGTAAACACGTTGTGCGTGGTGTGAGTTCCACGACTTCTACTTCTAAGGAATGCAGAAAGATTAAAAAGATTAAAAAGATTAAACTAAAGCAGATTGAGAATTAGGGTTTGAAAACAAGGATGACAGGCGAACTTAGACTTTGAATCCCCCTTCGTTCCCCAGAGCATTGGCAATCAACGGATCAGCGGATTTCGATTCTCATTCAATCAATTACTAAGACACCACCATAACTCCTTACCCTTAGGTTTAAGACCGGCGAACGTTCGCTCTATCCATTCTAACTACCAAGATTAACTAGCTGCCCGGGTACGGTCGCCTCTCGCAACGACTTAATTAATTGGTGTGATTACTAGTGATTAATGAGTTACTCTTGCAGTGAATTAACCCTAACCGGTTCCTACGAAAGGCACGCTCCAATTATAAGGTTAATTGTTCAATTCGATGTTCTAAAGTAAGGCGAGCGTTCGCTTCTATCCTTAGCTTAACAAGAATCTAATCTAGGTGATCAATCCAGACAAGAAACATGAATAATGAAGAACGAATCAAACATGAAAAAGAACTGATTGAATTTCGAATCTAATCACCGCCGATTTGTGACCGCTTTAAAGCCCTGGGTCCCTTAGGGTTCATCTAGTCTAAGCTCTAAAGGGTTTAGCTACTCATGATTATTACAAAAGAAACAAAGGCAAGGAAAGAGTTCATCATTCAGAGGAAGAACAGAAAAGAATCTGAAAAACCTAATTTAGACGACTCTGGCAGACTTCAATCTTTGGTAATCTACACTTCTAGCTCCGGTTCTCCGAGATGGAAGGGATGGCATCACGATCTCTATTCGGCTCTTCGAACTCCAACTCTTCGCTCCAGAACTTCAGAGAATTCTGATTTGAAAAGTTGTGTGTTTGTAAATTATGATTGTCTCCTTTTGGGCCGCCGGGTTAAGTATAAATACTTAACCCTAAATTAGCCGAGTCAGCCTAATATTTTCGCCGAATATTCCTTAAGAGTTTCGGCAAAAATTCCTTTGAGTTCAGGGGCTGATTTCTCTGGTCTTGAATTTCGGTCCGAAGAGTTGATTGATTTCGCCGAAGACATGCTTTGACTCAGCACCAGTTGATTTGCACTATTGATTTCGCCGAAGATGCAAGCCTGTTTTCGCCGAAAATGCAAGTGTGAATGGGCAGATTTCGGCTTGAACTTGATCGACTCCTTTGATCGATTCTGGTTTGATTCCTCGAGGTTCCTACGTCGTAGACACGTCCATGGCTACGTTATTTGACGGTAAAAAACCAGTGCTAACACAAAAACACTAGAAAACCATCAAATAGACCCGAAACGGGCCAAGGTAACACAAATGGCACGAGATAGGGCAATCGATTAAATATTCGTTATTCTACCCTAAAAACCATGTCTTAAGCAAAGAAATGTCGCTTAAATGAGGCTGATAATCACGTCAAATCGAGTGTCATCAAATACCCCGCACTTAAGCTTTTGCTTGTCCTCAAGCAAACTGAATAGAAATGCTCATGTTCATAAATGATAAGATCGATTAAATTGGAGCTCAATCAAACACAATGAATTATTAGACAGATCGATCCTAGAACAAGAAACCTAACATGCATACAGATCAGCCAAACTACCTGGTCTCACTAATAAACTGCACACGACAAGTAATTAGCAACCAATTACGCACGAATCTGACCTGACCGACCATACTCCTCACACAGGATGTATATAGTACAATGGGAACTCTCACTCTCTGTGTTTAGGGACGTGTTTCTGCTCTTGATCATTTTCTGTTACCGAATTCTGTCATAGGTTTGCATTTCGACCACATCTCCACCACTGTGACAACACGAGTATCTAGTCAAGAAGGACTTCCCTGCTAGGACCGTAATGAAATCTACACTACTCGGGTTTATAATGAGATGGATGATGGGGATGAATGATGATGGCTTTGTGCGGTGTAGCTTTCGACTAACTTCCCTCGAATCTAATCTATGGCTTCCTACCGTCTAACCAAACACGGGTGGAATGATGAACGCTCGTCCTATGATACCCTCAAGCAACCTAGCACTTATTCTTTTTCTTTTCACGATTTTTTTTTTCTTTTCAACTTTTCTGTTGACTTCGTTCTTCCATTTGTAGGGAGAAGAACGTTTTATTGAACAACACTTTGAACTTTTTCTGATTTTCTTTTTCTGCTTCTTTTCTTAGTTTACTTTATTTTTCTGATTTGATTTTTTTTCTTTTGTGCCGATTTTTCTTTTAGTTTCTAGAGGGGTTTACACGTCTGGACATATTAGCTAAGACCACCTGTTTAATGGCTATAGGCAGGTTACCACAAACCGACTTCCGGTAGGTCAATCTAGAACTACAACCACAGGGGATCAACGGGGAATGGAAGAAATGGGAAATGGCTGTAATGTATTATCGAACCGAAAGAACAGGCCAAGCTCAAGGGTCTAAACCTAGTGGATTTATCGTTTGGTAGGCTATCTGGCTTAGTAGCTGAATCTAGGTGCCCCTATCCTTCTAGAACTCGTGTCATCGTGTGGTCTCGAGTAGGTCTCATGCAAATTCTAACTCATTCAAGTAAACAGAAAACCACTCAGAAAGAATTAAAATTGCAAGTTACGTGCAATGGATCAAAAGCTCACAGTTGGTTTGCTAGTCGGATTCGATCATTTTCATGCAATCAAGGCTACAAACTACAAGTGTGATTTTAAAATTCTGTTCTGACCAGGCAATTTAGCATCAAAGAATACAAGTTGGTTCTCAAGTTCTAGGTTAAGCAGTCTAAGCATCATTATGAAAGTTTGAACAACAACTTAACATCAAAAATCAAGAACTGAGCCATTCTAATGCTAGAGAGACTGGATTGGAATCACGAGACATAAAACACAATCAAGGGCAATCAAGTTCATGCAAAGTTCTCTAGCATCCTACCCCACACTTAAATCGGACTGTGTCCTCACAGGACTAATTTAGAGTTCAGAGTGGAATGTAAGAACCTGGATGAGGATGGTTGATTTCAGAGGGTAAGCACGGATCCTGAGAGCGGAGGGAAGTGTAATAGAACCTGAAGCAGTGGGAGTCTACCGATTGCCTACAAAACAAAAACAAATGAAACATAAAAAGGAAACCGGGACAAGTGTCCCAGATCCACACAGAAAAAAGTTGGATAGAAATCCGAAAAGAATAAATAAAAAGAAGACACCAGAAAAGGAATACAACCCGATCACTGCTGGTCCGGTGAGCCGGGAGGTGGAAAGTGGAGAAATTCGCCGAGCTGGCGTTGCCACGCCATTTGTGCCTCATATCGTCGGTCAGCGCGGCACATATGTTGCTGCATAATAGTCCATCGCGCCTCTTGAGTGGCATTGTTGGTGATGCGCCACTCCTGCAGTCGCTCGTATAACTCTCCAACATCCGCGGGGTGGTGTTGCGACTGTTGAGTATGCGCCGGATATGGCTCGGGGATGTGCGACGGCGACTGGTGGATGTACCCTGCCTGATGGTGTGGCGAGGGTATATAATCATGAAACTCAGGCGGCGGCTGCGGCTGCTGCTCCTCAGCATCATCTTCTTCCTCTGACTCGACCACAGGCTGGAGTGGAGGATCAGCTGCTACATGGGGACTGAGGTCGAGTTCTAAGTCGTACTCAACCGCCAAGTCTCCTCCAACGGTCCAAACTAGATGTCGTGGAATGTGCGGGCCATACTCATGGCTGATGTCGAAGGAGAGGATGAGCTGTCCTATGAAGTTGCCTCCCAATAGTTTGCGAGGTGGTGTCTTCCTCCTGGTCTTCTGGCGGAAGATGCGAGCCAGTACCCAGCCGGGGTGGAGAGGGTAGCTCTCTCGGATGGCTCGGAGAAGCATGAGCTCCTCCTTGAGGATATGGTGGCGGTCCTTATCTGGAACATATAAAAGCGACCTACGCGAAACCATATGAATAAATTTATAGAGCGGGTGAGAGAGAGACTTAACTGAGTTGTTCGTCCCGAGGCGATCGCCAGGTACGCCTGTCATGTGGCTCCAAAGCGCGTGGTACTCCTCGTCGTCATCATCTTCGCCCCAGCCAAGGTGATGATCGTGATAGTGCTCGTAGGGGATGCCGAGATGAGCGGCAAACACATCGTAGGTGAGCTGCCTGTACACCCCACCAAGATAGAAGGTGATCACCTTCTGGCGCTGCTTCCACTTGTGCTCATCCAGATCAAAGGTTGCCCAGAACTCCTGGAGGGCAATGTCTGGGAACTCGGCGGCGATGGTGGTCAGCTCGAGGAGACCAGCCGGTGCTAAGGCGTCATGCACGTTCCGGTAATAATCCTCGTCATGCTCCTGGAGTGACTTTATGGACAGAGGGCGCACGTCAGCTCCACGGATGTGCTGAATCTTCTGGAAGCACTCAAAGTAGTAATCCGGTAGACGGGCGATGGTGGGATGGTATCCAGCCCGGTGAGGGACTGCAGGTGGTGGACCCAGAATAGTAGGTGTGACGGGAGCGGCAGCTCCTGAGCTTGAGGTGCCATCAAGTCGCGCCTTAGTCATGCGCTCAAAGGTGTTCTTAAACCAAGAACGAAACCAGATTAGTCAACCAAAACCTTACCCCACACTTAGTAGAAAAAACTCAATTTCACAAAGAAATGAGGGAAACTAAGTGGGGTAAGCAAAGCGGAGTAGCCGGCAATTATAGACAGTAAAATACACACCTAGGAACAGCCAGAATCGGATAAGCACAATCGGAGTTCAAAATCCGACATTTAGAAAGTCAACATTTAGGCATATTGAACCCTAATCATGGCAAGACTATCATAACTTGGAGAATGACGGTAAAATATGATTTCAAATGGCAGCACGATAATATGAACAAGAATGAACACTTATGACAGCCAAACGATCAACAACAGTGCAAAGTCAAACCGTCATTTCTCACAAAAGTCAACATTACAAGGAATTAATCGTATGCATAGCAACATATGATCAAATGATATGGCAATTAAGCACGGAACTCCCTAAGCATCCTAGAACAGTTCTAGAAGTTCAGTTAATCCTAGTTCACTCGAAACAGTCGGCACGCAAAACGAGGCAAACCGAAAAGTCAACCGAAAGTCAACCCCGACAAAATTCAGCAATCCACATGTCAAAAGATTCGTATTGAAAAGTTATACAACTTACCTTGAAGTCATGATTGCTAAAAATGAACGAGTTGAGAGGAATCGGTGAAAAACTTGAAAACTGGGGTTTCGGAGAACTGGAGCTGCAAAGCTCCGATTCGAACGTTCTAGGGCTCGTTGGGATCGGAAAAGGGAGGGGAAGGAAGCGACGGTGGTCGGCGTTGGTGGTGGCGATGGGAAATGGCGGCGACGGCGGTTTGAAAGAAGTGGTGGTCGGCGGCGATTTTAAATAGATAGGGGGTGTTTTCGGTGGGTTTGAACGAAAATGAAAGAAGGGAAGGAAGGAGAGAGAGGGAGACCGGATTTCTAAAGTAGGAATTTTCTGATTTTTAAAATTATTTTCGGCGAAAAGAAAAGGGTGTTTTTGCCAAAAATTTCAGTTAAAATGGACTGCCGGATTTTCGAAGGCGGTTTCGCCGAAAATGATAGTACGGTTTCGCCGAAAATTTTAGTTAAAATAGTTTCGCCGAAAACAAGAACTTTTTGAACCAAAAACAATGAACAGGGAGATTGAGTTCGAAAATTGAAAATTGATTTCGCCGAAAACAGGGGTGGTTTCGCCAAAAAATTTGAACTGTTCGGGTTTTAAATATTTTCGTAAATCAGCTAACTTCAGAAAATCACAGTTAAATCCCCAAAAATCGGAACGACCTCAATCAACTTGCAACGGACTCTATGACATGCAGACTCTACACGAAAAATAATAAATAAAACAAACTGACACTTTTGGCTCTCCCGAACCGACTCTAAAATACCAAGTTCAACAAGAATTAAAACAGACTCCAGCCGTGGGTTGCCTCCCACGAAGCACTCTTTTATTAACGTCCTTGAGCTGGACGATACCTGGATGGTATTAGGAGACATCCCAACTCAGATTCTCCTTCACGCTCGCGTCGGAGTTCATGAAGTACAGCTTCGGGACTTCTCCGGTAAGCGTGAATTTCTTCCCGTTCGCATGCAAAAGCTTGGTACGTCCGTCGGGAAGATGATCAACGAACTTGAATGGTCCGAACAGCTCTCTGGAGAGATCATCCTTCTTGAGTGTGACGATGGAAGGAATGAGGACTGTCGGTTTCTCCTTTTCTTTAATCTTTGGCTTGGTATCACCAGGATCGGTGATCGTTAGTACTTCCTTAGGAGATGCTTTCGAATCCTCCTTCCATACTTGTTCCGGCGCCAGTTTCTCGGAACGAAATGGTGGTGCAGCTGGCTCAGTGGAAGACGGTGGAATTTTTGGTCTCCAGACCATTTGGGTCTTCGTCTTCTTGTTCTTTCCTCGAGGTCTGCTCGGTGGTTTAGAAGAGGCTTGCAGTTCCTTCTTCTTCTTCTTAAGCGGCTTCTGAACCGAAATTTCTGGCTTCTTCGTAATGACCTGTTTAATATCTGCAGCAACAGCTGATCTAGAGACACTGGGAGAAGCATTAGTAACGGAGTTGACCGGAGTAAACCCCACCGTTTCAACAGCTAGGCAGTGAGATTCTTCATTCCTAGAGTCATATTTCATGCCATCTTTAAGACGGAACGTTTTTGTTTCTTTACCGACTCTTAAAGTTAAAGAACCATTTGGAACGTTAATATTCATTCCAGTAGTAGCCATGAAAGGTCGACCTATGAGAATGGTAGCATCATCTGTACTAGTATCCATAATCACATAATCAGCTAAGAACGTGAACGGACCACATTTAGTGACAACGTCTTTAATCTCTCCCTTAGGGGTTTTAAGCGATCTATCAGCAAAGACGAGTTGCATACTAGGCGGTTCAAGTTCTCCTAGGTTTAACTTTTCATATAGACTCACAGGCATGACATTAACAGATGCTCCTAGATCCACTAAGCAACGTTCAATCTCAACATCATTAATGACCAGAGGCAAAGTAAAAGAACCAGGATCAGATAACTTAGCTGGATATGGAGAAACAGGTTTCTTAATACGAATGTCAGGATATCCTTCCTTGTTCCCCTTCATGCCAGTCTCGATCCTTGCATTTGGCAGCAATGCTCTAGGAAAAGGAGGCTTTACGACGTATGGTGCAAGAGGAGGATCCTCCTTAGGCGCCGGTTTCTGTTCCTCTTCTTCCTCTTCTTCCGGAGTTTCAGCGAGATTGGCGAACGTTCGCTCTAACTCCTTACCCTTAGGTTTAAGACTGGCGAACGTTCGCTCTATCCGTTCTAACTACCAAGATTAACTAGCCGCCCGGGTACGGTCGCCTCTCGCAACGACTTAATTAATTGGTGTGATTACTAGTGATTAATGAGTCACTCTTGCAGTGAATTAACCCTAACCGGTTCCTACGAAAGGCACACTCCAATTATAAGGTTAATTGTTCAATTCGATGTTCTAAAGTAAGGCGAGCGTTCGCTTCTATCCTTAGCTTAACAAGAATCTAATCTAGGTGATCAATCCAGACAAGAAACATGAATAATGAAGAACAAATCAAACATGAAAAAGAACTGATTGAATTTCGAATCTAATCACCGCCGATCCGTGACCGCTTTAAAGCCCTGGGTCACTTAGGGTTCATCTAGTCTAAGCTCTAAAGGATTTAGCTACTCATGATTATTACAAAAGAAACAAAGACAAGGAAAGAGTTCATCATTCAGAGGAAGAACAGAAAAGAATCTGAAAAACCTAATTTAGATGACTCTGGCAGACTTCGATCTTCGGTAATCTACACTCCTAGCTCCGGTTCTCCAAGATGGAAGGGATGGCGTCACGATCTCTATCCGGCTCTTTGAACTCCAAGTCTTCACTCCAGAACTTCAGAGAATTCTTATCCGAAAAGTTGTGTGTTTGTAAATTATGATTGTCTCCTTTTGGGCCGCCGGGTTAAGTATAAATACTTAACCCTAAATTAGCCGAGTCAGCCTAATATTTTTGCCGAATATTCGTTAAGAATTTCGGCAAAAATTCCTTTGAGTTCAGGGGCTGATTTCTCTGGTCTTGAATTTCGGTCCGAAGAGTTGATTGATTTTGCCGAAGACATGCTTTGACTCGGCACCAGTTGATTTGCACTATTGATTTCGCCGAAGATGCATGCCTGTTTTCGCCGAAAATGCAAGTGTGAATGGGCAGATTTTGGCTTGAACTTGATCGACTCCTTTGATCGATTCCGGTTTGATTCCTCAGGTTCCTACGCCTTAGACACGTCCATGGCTACGTTATTTGACGGCAAAAACCTGTGCTAACACAAAAACACTAGAAAACTATCAAATAGACCCAAAACGGGCCAAGGTAACACAAATGGCACGAGATAGGGCAATCGATTAAATATTCGTTATTCTACCCTAAAAACCATGTCTTAAGCAAAGAAATGTCGCTTAAATGAGGCTGATAATCACGTCAAATCGAGTGTCATCAAATACCCCACACTTAAGCTTTTGCTTGTCCTCAAGCAAACTGAATAGAAATGCTCATGTTCATAAATGATAAGATCGATTAAATTGGAGCTCAATCAAACACAATGAATTATTAGACAGATCGATCCTAGAACAAGAAACCTAACATGCATACAGATCAGCCAAACTACCTGGTCTCACTAATAAACTGCACACGACAAGTAATTAGCAACCAATTACGCACGAATCTGACCTGACCGACCAGACTCCTCACACAGGATGTATATAGTACAATGGGAACTCTCACTCTCTGTGTTTAGGGACGTGTTTCTGCTCTTGATCATTTTCTGTTACCGAATTCTGTCATAGGTTTGCATTTCGACCACATCTCCACCACTGTGACAACACGAGTATCTAGTCAAGAAGGACTTCCCTGCTAGGACCGTAATGAAATCTACACTACTCGGGTTTATAATGAGATGGATGATGGGGATGAATGATGATGGCTTTGTGCGGTGTAGCTTTCGACTAACTTCCCTCGAATCTAATCTATGGCTTCCTACCGTCTAACCAAACACGGGTGGAATGATGAACGCTCGTCCTATGATACCCTCAAGCAACCTAGCACTTATTCTTTTTCTTTTCACGAATTTTTTTTTCTTTTCAACTTTTCTGTTGACTTCGTTCTTCCATTTGTAGGGAGAAGAACGTTTTATTGAACAACACTTTGAACTTTTTCTGATTTTCTTTTTCTGCTTCTTTTCTTAGTTTACTTTATTTTTCTGATTTGATTTTTTTTTCTTTTGTGCCGATTTTTCTTTTAGTTTCTAGAGGGGTTTACACGTCTGGACATATTAGCTAAGACCACCTGTTTAATGGCTATAGGCAGGTTACCACAAACCGACTTCCGGTAGGTCAATCTAGAACTACAACCACAGGGGATCAACGGGGAATGGAAGAAATGGGAAATGGCTGTAATGTATTATCGAACCGAAAGAACAGGCCAAGCTCAAGGGTCTAAACCTAGTGGATTTATCGTTTGGTAGGCTATCTGGCTTAGTAGCTGAATCTAGGTGCCCCTATCCTTCTAGAACTCGTGTCATCGTGTGGTCTCGAGTAGGTCTCATGCAAATTCTAACTCATTCAAGTAAACAGAAAACCACTCAGAAAGAATTAAAATTGCAAGTTACGTGCAATGGATCAAAAGCTCACAGTTGGTTTGCTAGTCGGATTCGATCATTTTCATGCAATCAAGGCTACAAACTACAAGTGTGATTTTAAAATTCTGTTCTGACCAGGCAATTTAGCATCAAAGAATACAAGTTGGTTCTCAAGTTCTAGGTTAAGCAGTCTAAGCATCATTATGAAAGTTTGAACAACAACTTAACATCAAAAATCAAGAACTGAGCCATTCTAATGCTAGAGAGACTGGATTGGAATCACGAGACATAAAACACAATCAAGGGCAATCAAGTTCATGCAAAGTTCTCTAGCATCCTACCCCACACTTAAATCGGACTGTGTCCTCACAGGACTAATTTAGAGTTCAGAGTGGAATGTAAGAACCTGGATGAGGATGGTTGATTTCAGAGGGTAAGCACGGATCCTGAGAGCGGAGGGAAGTGTAATAGAACCTGAAGCAGTGGGAGTCTACCGATTGCCTACAAAACAAAAACAAATGAAACATAAAAAGGAAACCGGGACAAGTGTCCCAGATCCACACAGAAAAAAGTTGGATAGAAATCCGAAAAGAATAAATAAAAAGAAGACACCAGAAAAGGAATACAACCCGATCACTGCTGGTCCGGTGAGCCGGGAGGTGGAAAGTGGAGAAATTCGCCGAGCTGGCGTTGCCACGCCATTTGTGCCTCATATCGTCGGTCAGCGCGGCACATATGTTGCTGCATAATAGTCCATCGCGCTCTTGAGTGGCATTGTTGGTGATGCGCCACTCTTGCAGTCGCTCGTATAACTCTCCAACATCCGCGGGGTGGTGTTGCGACTGTTGAGTATGCGCCGGATATGGCTCGGGGATGTGCGGCGGCGACTGGTGGATGTACCCTGCCTGATGGTGTGGCGAGGGTATATAATCATGAAACTCAGGCGGCGGCTGCGGCTGCTGCTCCTCAGCATCATCTTCTTCCTCTGACTCGACCACAGGCTGGAGTGGAGGATCAGCTGCTACATGGGGACTGAGGTCGAGTTCTAAGTCATACTCAACCGCCAAGTCTCCTCCAACGGTCCAAACTAGATGTCGTGGAATGTGCGGGCCATACTCATGGCTGATGCCGAAGGAGAGGATGAGCTGTCCTATGAAGTTGCCTCCCAATAGTTTGCGAGGTGGTGTCTTCCTCCTGGTCTTCTGGCGGAAGATGCGAGCCAGTACCCAGCCGGGGTGGAGAGGGTAGCTCTCTCGGATGGCTCGGAGAAGCATGAGCTCCTCCTTGAGGATATGGTGGCGGTCCTTATCTGGAACATATAAAAGCGACCTACGCGAAACCATATGAATAAATTTATAGAGCGGGTGAGAGAGAGACTTAACTGAGTTGTTCGTCCCGAGGCGATCGCCAGGTACGCCTGTCATGTGGCTCCAAAGCGCGTGGTACTCCTCGTCGTCATCATCTTCGCCCCAGCCAAGGTGATGATCGTGATAGTGCTCGTAGGGGATGCCGAGATGAGCGGCAAACTCATCGTAGGTGAGCTGCCTGTACACCCCACCAAGATAGAAGGTGATCACCTTCTGGCGCTGCTTCCACTTGTGCTCATCCAGATCAAAGGTTGCCCAGAACTCCTGGAGGGCAATGTCTGGGAACTCGGCGGCGATGGTGGTCAGCTCGAGGAGACCAACCGGTGCTAAGGTGTCATGCACGTTCCGGTAATAATCCTCGTCATGCTCCTGGAGTGACTTTATGGACAGAGGGCGCACGTCAGCTCCACGGATGTGCTGAATCTTCTGGAAGCACTCAAAGTAGTAATCCGGTAGACGGGCGATGGTGGGATGGTATCCAGCCCGGTGAGGGACTGCAGGTGGTGGACCCAGAATAGTAGGTGTGACGGGAGCGGCAGCTCCTGAGCTTGAGGTGCCATCAAGTCGCGCCTTAGTCATGCGCTCAAAGGTGTTCTTAAACCAAGAACGAAACCAGATTAGTCAACCAAAACCTTACCCCACACTTAGTAGAAAAAACTCAATTTCACAAAGAAATGAGGGAAACTAAGTGGGGTAAGCAAAGCGGAGTAGCCGGCAATTATAGACAGTAAAATACACACCTAGGAACAGCCAGAATCGGATAAGCACAATCGGAGTTCAAAATCCGACATTTAGAAAGTCAACATTTAGGCATATTGAACCCTAATCATGGCAAGACTATCATAACTTGGAGAATGACGGTAAAATATGATTTCAAATGGCAGCACGATAATATGAACAAGAATGAACACTTATGACAGCCAAACGATCAACAACAGTGCAAAGTCAAACCGTCATTTCTCACAAAAGTCAACATTACAAGGAATTAATCGTATGCATAGCAACATATGATCAAATGATATGGCAATTAAGCACGGAAATCCCTAAGCATCCTAGAACAGTTCTAGAAGTTCAGTTAATCCTAGTTCACTCGAAACAGTCGGCACGCAAAACGAGGCAAACCGAAAAGTCAACCAAAAGTCAACCCCGACAAAATTCAGCAATCCTCATGTCAAAAGATTCGTATTGAAAAGTTATACAACTTACCTTGAAGTCATGATTGCTAAAAATGAACGAGTTGAGAGGAATCGGTGAAAAACTTGAAAACTGGGGTTTCGGAGAACTGGAGCTGCAAAGCTCCGATTCGAACGTTCTAGGGCTCGTTGGGATCGGAAAAGGGAGGGGAAGGAAGCGACGGTGGTCGGCGATGGGAAATGGCGGCGACGGCGGTTTGAAAGAAGTGGTGGTCGGCGGCGATTTTAAATAGATAGGGGGTGTTTTCGGTGGGTTTGAACGAAAATGAAAGAAGGGAAGGAAGGAGAGAGAGGGAGACCGGATTTCTAAAGTGGGAATTTTTTGATTTTTAAAATTATTTTCGGCGAAAAGAAAAGGGTGTTTTTGCCAAAAATTTCAGTTAAAATGGACTGCCGGATTTTCGAAGGCGGTTTCGCCGAAAATGATAGTACGGTTTCGCCGAAAATTTTAGTTAAAAAGTTTCGCCGAAAACAAGAACTTTTTGAACCAAAAACAATGAACAGGGAGATTGAGTTCGAAAATTGAAAATTGATTTCGCCGAAAACAGGGGTGGTTTCGCCAAAAATTTTGAACTGTTCGGGTTTTAAATATTTTCGTAAATCAGCTAACTTCAGAAAATCACAGTTAAATCCACAAAAATCGGAACGACCTCAATCAACTTGCAACGGACTCTATGACATGCAGACTCTACACGAAAAATAATAAATAAAACAAACTGACACTTTTGGCTCTCCCGAACCGACTCTAAAATACCAAGTTCAACAAGAATTAAAACAGACTCCAGCCGTGGGTTGCCTCCCACGAAGCACTCTTTTATTAACGTCCTTGAGCTGGACGATACCTGGATGGTATTAGGAGACATCCCAACTCAGATTCTCCTTCACGCTCGCGTCGGAGTTCATGAAGTACAGCTTCGGGACTTCTCCGGTAAGCGTGAATTTCTTCCCGTTCGCATGCAAAAGCTTGGTACGTCCGTCGGGAAGATGATCAACGAACTTGAATGGTCCGAACAGCTCTCTGGAGAGATCATCCTTCTTGAGTGTGACGATGGAAGGAATGAGGACTGTCGGTTTCTCCTTTTCTTTAATCTTTGGCTTGGTATCACCAGGATCGGTGATCGTTAGTACTTCCTTAGGAGATGCTTTCGAATCCTCCTTCCATACTTGTTCCGGCGCCAGTTTCTCGGAACGAAATGGTGGTGCAGCTGGCTCAGTGGAAGACGGTGGAATTTTTGGTCTCCAGACCATTTGGGTCTTCGTCTTCTTGTTCTTTCCTCGAGGTCTGCTCGGTGGTTTAGAAGAGGCTTGCAGTTCCTTCTTCTTCTTCTTAAGCGGCTTCTGAACTGAAATTTCTGGCTTCTTCGTAATGACCTGTTTAATATCTGCAGCAACAGCTGATCTAGAGACACTGGGAGAAGCATTAGTAATGGAGTTGACCGGAGTAAACCCCACCGTTTCAACAGCTAGGCAGTGAGATTCTTCATTCCTAGAGTCATATTTCATGCCATCTTTAAGACGGAACGTTTTTGTTTCTTTACCGACTCTTAAAGTTAAAGAACCATTTGGAACGTTAATATTCATTCCAGTAGTAGCCATGAAAGGTCGACCTATGAGAATGGTAGCATCATCTGTACTAGTATCCATAATCACATAATCAGCTAAGAACGTGAACGGACCACATTTAGTGACAACGTCTTTAATCTCTCCCTTAGGGGTTTTAAGCGATCTATCAGCAAAGACGAGTTGCATACTAGGCGGTTCAAGTTCTCCTAGGTTTAACTTTTCATATAGACTCACAGGCATGACATTAACAGATGCTCCTAGATCCACTAAGCAACGTTCAATCTCAACATCATTAATGACCAGAGGCAAAGTAAAAGAACCAGGATCAGATAACTTAGCTGGATATGGAGAAACAGGTTTCTTAATACGAATGTCAGGATATCCTTCCTTGTTCCCCTTCATGCCAGTCTCGATCCTTGCATTTGGCAGCAATGCTCTAGGAAAAGGAGGCTTTACGACGTATGGTGCAAGAGGAGGATCCTCCTTAGGCGCCGGTTTCTGTTCCTCTTCTTCCTCTTCTTCCGGAGTTTCAGCGAGATTGGCGAACGTTCGCTCTAACTCCTTACCCTTAGGTTTAAGACTGGCGAACGTTCGCTCTATCCGTTCTAACTACCAAGATTAACTAGCCGCCCGGGTACGGTCGCCTCTCGCAACGACTTAATTAATTGGTGTGATTACTAGTGATTAATGAGTTACTCTTGCAGTGAATTAACCCTAACCGGTTCCTACGAAAGGCACACTCCAATTATAAGGTTAATTGTTCAATTCGATGTTCTAAAGTAAGGCGAGCGTTCGCTTCTATCCTTAGCTTAACAAGAATCTAATCTAGGTGATCAATCCAGACAAGAAACATGAATAATGAAGAACGAATCAAACATGAAAAAGAACTGATTGAATTTCGAATCTAATCACCGCCGATCCGTGACCGCTTTAAAGCCCTGGGTCACTTAGGGTTCATCTAGTCTAAGCTCTAAAGGATTTAGCTACTCATGATTATTACAAAAGAAACAAAGACAAGGAAAGAGTTCATCATTCAGAGGAAGAACAGAAAAGAATCTGAAAAACCTAATTTAGATGACTCTGGCAGACTTCGATCTTCGGTAATCTACACTCCTAGCTCCGGTTCTCCAAGATGGAAGGGATGGCGTCACGATCTCTATCCTGCTCTTTGAACTCCAAGTCTTCGCTCCAGAACTTCAGAGAATTCTTATTCGAAAAGTTGTGTGTTTGTAAATTATGATTGTCTCCTTTTGGGCCGCCGGGTTAAGTATAAATACTTAACCCTAAATTAGCCGAGTCAGCCTAATATTTTTGCCGAATATTCGTTAAGAATTTCGGCAAAAATTCCTTTGAGTTCAGGGGCTGATTTCTCTGGTCTTGAATTTCGGTCCGAAGAGTTGATTGATTTTGCCGAAGACATGCTTTGACTCGGCACCAGTTGATTTGCACTATTGATTTCGCCGAAGATGCAAGCCTGTTTTCGCCGAAAATGCAAGTGTGAATGGGCAGATTTTGGCTTGAACTTGATCGACTCCTTTGATCGATTCCGGTTTGATTCCTCGAGGTTCCTACGCCTTAGACACGTCCATGGCTACGTTATTTGACGGCAAAAACCTGTGCTAACACAAAAACACTAGAAAACTATCAAATAGACCCAAAACGGGCCAAGGTAACACAAATGGCACGAGATAGGGCAATCGATTAAATATTCGTTATTCTACCCTAAAAACCATGTCTTAAGCAAAGAAATGTCGCTTAAATGAGGCTGATAATCACGTCAAATCGAGTGTCATCAAGGTGACTGCCCCGCCTCCCCTAACAAAGACAGCACCTGCGCCACCTCTCCCTCCATATCAGCCTCGGATTCCGTTTCCTAAGGCCGCGCAATCAAAGGAGAAAGATCATGATACCCGGTACAAAAAGTGGCATGGATACTTGAAGAACACGAATATGAATACACCAGTTACTGATGCTATCCAAGTGATACGGGAGGCTGAGAAAATCGCAAGGGATCCTGCGAAGAACAAGAAGAAGGAAGAGTTGTCTTCCGTATCCCTCGAGGAAGAATGCTCCACCATCCAGAGCCAGGCGACACCCATACCACCCCCAGCTAAGTGTCGAGATCCCGGTGCTTTTACTTTGCCTTGCACTATTAATAATGTGAAAATTGATCGTAGTTTAATTGATCTAGGTTCTTCTATCAATGTTATGCCTACATGCCTGTTTGAGAAATTGAACCTAGGAGAATTGAAACCGATTAGCATGCATTTAGTGTTTGCCGACAGGTCTGTTAAACTGCCTAGGGGATTGATAGAAGACGTAGTTGTCCGCTGTGGTCCTTTTACTATTCTTACTGACTTTGTTGTCATGGATACTCGAGAGGAAGATGTCACTCTTCTCCTAGGCCGATCGTTCATGGCAACAGCCGGCATTAACATTAATGTCCCGAATGGCTCGTTGACATTAAGGGTCGGCAAGGACACCATGACATTCCGCCTCAAGGATGGTATGCGAGTTCCAGTAAAAAAAGAGATGCATTGTTTATCTGTTGAAGTTGTGGAGTAGGCTTTGGTTAACTCCGTTACTAATGAAAAATCTAGAGTTTCTGCAGAAATCTTCTTGCCAGGTGTTGGACAGGTCCCTAATCTGAAGAATGAGCTGCCGGCACAAAGGCCGAGAAAGAAGGAGGATCCGACGGCGTCCCCTCATGAATCACCAAACATTAAAGAACCTGGCGAGATAAAGGAGGAGAATAAAGAGAAGACGAAGGTGGTTTGGAAGCCGACTGCTCAGCCCCCGTCTGCCGAGCCACCAGAACGAACCAAGATAATTCACGCAAATGGGAAGAAGTTCACACTTGCCGGAGGATCCCCAAGGCCATATTTCATGAACTCCGGCTCCGGCCTAAGAGAAATCCTGAGTTGGGATGTCTCCTAACACCGCCCAGGTATCGTCCGGCTCAAGGACGTTAAGCAAGAGCGCTTCGTGGGAGGCAACCCACGGCTGGAGTCCGTTTTTTATTTATGTCGAACTTAGTGTTTTAGAGTTGGTTCGGGGAGCCAAAAGTGTCAGTTTCTTTGATTTATTATTTTTCGTGTGTATTCTGTGTGTCGTAGCGTCAGTTGCAAGTCGATTGAGGTCTTTCCGATTTTTTTGGATTTAACTGTGATTTTCTGAAGTTTGCCGGATTTACAAAAATATTTTTGTGGATTTAACTGTGATTTTATGAAGTTGCAAGTTAAAAATTTTCGGCGAAACACACCCCTATTTTCGGCGAAATCGCCTTTTGAGTTTTCACTGAATTCCCCTGTTTCATATTTTCGGTCCGAAAATCCATTGTATTTTTGGCAAAATTTTCGTTGAAAACGGGCAGTGCATTTGAACATACATTTTCGGCGAAAACTCCCTATTATTTTCGCCGAAAATATCTTTGAAAATGACCAATTTTCACTTTAAAATCCGGATTTCAACCTCTCTTTTCTTCTTTCATTTTCGAACCAAACCCAAAATCCCCCCACTACTGTTTTCGAAACCGCCGACCGCCGCTCTTTTAAAAATTGCCACTGCCGTCATTTCCCGCCTTGAGATAGTCTTGCCATGATTAGGATTCAATGTGCTATAATGTTGACTTTTTGAATGTCGGTTTGACTCCTGATCCCTAATTATGATATGAACATTTCGGCTAGACATATACATGCTCTGTGATTTATTGTGATTACCGGTTACTTACTTTGCTTACCCCCACTCGGTTTCCCTCATTTCCTTGTGAAATTGAGTTTTTTGACTAAGTGTGGGGTGGGTTATTAGTTAATTAATCTGGTTTCATTTCTGGGTTTAGGAATGTCACACATAAGTGCAGGACTAAGGCGCAACTTGATACCGCCACTCAGGACGTCAGATGAACTATTATGCAGCAACACATGCTCCGCTCTGACGAGAAGAACTTGAGTAGCTACTCCGCTCCGCTCTGGGCTATCCAAGCTCATCCCCTACACCGACCATCACATTCCAGGTTCTTCGTATATCTCTACTCTAGTTTAGTCATGTGAGGACACAGAACGATTTAAGTGTGGGGTAGGATTCTAGAGAACCTTGCATGAACTTGATTGCCCTTAATTATGTGTTGTGTGTTTCTCGGTGCCTTTACAGTTTCTCTAGCAGTAGAATTACTAGGTTCTTGATTTTTTATGTTAAGTTGTTGTTCAAACTTTCATAATGATGCTTAGACTGCTTAACCTAGAACTTGAGAACCAACGTGTATACTTTGATGCTAAATTGCCTGGTCAGAACAGAATTTTTAAAATCACACTTGTAGTTTGTAGCCTTGATTGCATGAAAATGACCAAATCCGACTAGCAAACCAACTGTGAGCTTTTGATCCATTGCACGTAACTTGCAATTTAAATTATTTCTGAGTGGTTTTCTGTTTACTTGAATGAGTTAGAATTTGCATGAGACCTACTCGAGACCACACGATGACACGAGTTCTAGAAGGATATGGGCACCTAGATTCAGCTACTAAGCCAGATAGCCTACCAAACAATAAAAACCATTAGGTTTAAACCCTTGAGCTTGGCGTGTTCTTTCGATTCGATAATACATTACAGCCATTTCCCATTTCTTTCATTCCCCGTTGATCCCACGTGGTTGTAGTTCTAGATTGACCTACCGGAATTCGATTTGTGGTAACCTGCCTATAGCCATTAAACAGGTGGTCTTAGCCATTATGTCTAGACGTGTAAACCCCTCTAGCAACTAAAAGAAAAATCCGCAAAAAGAAAAAAAATAGAAAAAGAAGAAAAAGAAGCAAGCTTCGAAAAAAAATGAAGAAAAGAAGAAAAATCAGAAAAGTTTAAAGTTTAGTTCAAATAAACGTTCTTCTCCCTACAAATGGAAGAACGGAATCAAAAGAAAAGTTTAAAAGAAAAAAATGTGTGTTTCCAAAAGAACAAAAATAAGTGCTAGGTTGCTTGAGGGTAGCATAGGACGAGCGTTCATTATTCCACCCGTGTTTGGTTAGACGGTAGGAAGCCGTAGATTAGATTCGAGGGAAGTTAGTCGAAAGCTACACCGCACAAAGCCATCATCATACATTCCCATCATCCATCTCATTATAAACCCGAGTAGTGTAGAATTCATTACGGTCCTAGCAGGGAAGTCCATCTTGACTAGATACTCGTGTTGTCACAGTGGTGGAGATGTGGTCGAAATGCAAACCTATGACAGAATTCGGTAATGGAAAATGATTGAGAGCAGAAACACGTCCTTAAACACAGAGAGTGAGAGTTCCCATTGTACTATATATATCCTGTGTGAGGAGTCTGGTCGGTCAGGTCAAATTCGTGCATAATTGGTTGCTAATTACGTGTCGTGTGCAGTTTATTAGTGAGACCAGGTAGTTTGGCTGATCTGTATACATGTTAGGTTTCTTGTTCTAAGATCGAGCTGTCTAATAATTCATTGAGTTTGATTGAGCTCCAATTTAACTGATCTTATCATTTGTTAACATGAGTGTTTCTATCCAGTTTGCTTGAGGACAAGCAAAAGCTTAAGTGTGGGGTATTTGATGACCCTCGATTTGACGTGATTATCAACCTCATTTAAGCGACATTTCTTTGCTTAAGACATGGTTTTTAGGGTAGAATAGCGAATATTCAATCGATTGCCCTATCTCGTGCCATTTGCGTTACCTTGGCCCGTCTCGGGTATATTTGATGGTTGTCTAGTGTTTTATGTTAGCACAGGTTTTTGCCATCGAATAAGTAACCAAGGACGTGTCTAAGCCATTGGAACCTCAAGGAATTGCACCGGAATCGATCAAAGGAGTTAATCAAAGTTCAGAAAATTCCTGCCCGGTTTACAAAGGACTTTTCGCCTAAAATACACTAGGATTTTCGGCGAAAATATCAGCACAAATCAACTAATGACCGGCTGAAGGAATTTTCAACGAAAGGATTAAGTTTTCGAACCGAGAAGGAAGTTCGGGAGAATCACCCGGCGGAGCCTTCATTTGCAAAGGAATTTTCGCCGAAAATTCCTCAATAATTTCGGTGAAAATATCAGTTAAATCCGGGTTAATTAGGGTTAAGTATAAATACTTAACCTGGCGGCCCAAACAGACATACCTCATAATTCACATAATTCTTAAAATCCTCACGAGTTCGGGAGAAAGTTTTAGAGTTCGAAGAGCCAGGAAGAGATCGTGACGCCATCCTTTCACCTCGGAGACTCGGAGCTAGGATTGAAGATTACCGAAGATTGAAGCTTCACGGATTCGTCAAATTAGGTTTTACAGTTCTTCTCTGTTCTTCCTACCTGAGATGTATTCCTTGTTTGTTTTCGATTCTCTTGTTTCTGATATGAGTAGCTGAACTTGTAGAGCTTAGATTAGATGAACCCTAAGTGACCCAGGGCTTTAAAGCGGTCACGGATTGGCGGTAATTAGATTTAGAGTTCAATCAGCTTCTCTTTGCATGGTTGTTTTGTTCTTGATTGTTTATGTTTCTTTTCTGGTTGATCGCCTAGATTAGGTTTTTGCAAGCTAGGGTTAGTCACCAGACATCTTCCTGCTTTGGCGCATAAACTTGTCTTCCTTGATCACCTAGTTTAGATTCTTGTTAAGCTGAGGATAGAAGCGAACGCTCGCCTCACTTTAGAACATCAATTCAACCAGTTAACCTTATAATTGGAGCGTGCCTTTCGTAGGAACCGGTTAGGGTTAATCCACTGCAAGAGTAACTCATAAATCACTAGTAATTGCACCAGTTATTTAAGTCATTGCGAGAGGCGACCGTACCCGGGCGGCTAATTAATATTGGTAGTTAGATCGGATAGAGCGAACGTTCGCCAGTCTTAAACCTAAGGGTAAGGAGTTATGGTGGTGTATAGAAATTGATTGAATGAGAATTGAAAACTGCTGATTTGTTGATTGCCAATGCTCTGGTGAACGAAGGGGGATTCGAAATCAAAGTTCGTCTGTCATCTGTGTTTTCAAACCCTAATTTCCATTCTGCTTTAGTGTAACATTTTAATTTATCTGCATCTTAGTCTAGAAGTCGTGGAACTCACACCACGCACAAAGTGTTTAAACCTGAATAAATTGCCAGCTTCTTTGAGTAGTCAGTTGGAAGAAACCCTGTGGAATACGATCTAGTCTACTTCGGTAGGTTAGTTATTTGATACCGCTAAAACTGCAGCATCAGGAGTCAATTGGGGAAGAGGTTGCATCTTGTAAGGGTCTTCCACTTCTCAAGGTCACTACCTTGTAATGCTCCGGGCCTTTGGGGTTGACCTCGGTATTGGAAGGCCAAGAGCCCGAGGGTCGTTCCGAGAGTGCCTTAGAAATATGACCCATTTGATTTTCCAAATTTGCAATTGAAGCTTGTTGATTCTTGATAAGTTGAATCATTGTCGGATTGGTATCTTCTTGAGAGATTGAGGAACCACCCTCTTTGTGTTGAGGAGGTTTGTTGAAGCCGGGTGGTCCATCACCTTTATGGTTGTACATTCCCGGTGGGGTAGGACCTCGCTCACTACCTTGGTTACCTTGATTTTGATTGCCACCTTGATTCCATTGATTTCCTCCTTGGTTCCCTTGACCTTGGTTTCCCCCTTGATTCCATTGGTTACCTTGATTGTACCCTCTATAGCCTTGGAATCCTCCTTGAGTACCTTGGTTGTAACCCTTGTTATAACCACCACCTTGATTCACTTGGCCTTGGTACCCTTGGTTAGGCTTGTTGTAACCACCTCCTTGGTTCCAAGGACGGTTATAGTTACCTCCTTGATAATTCCCTTGAGGGTTGAAGTTTCCATAGAACCCTTTGCCTTGTACAAAGCTTACTTCCTCATTGTGGTCGCCTTGGTTAAGCTCGGAAGTGGCGAAAGGGCAAGCATTGACATCATGGCCTTGGCCTCCACAACATTCACAACAATACACCGAAGCAACCGGTGGATTTCCCAAATGAGATGATGGAACCTTAGAGGGATGCTTAGGCATACTAAGATTGCTTACTTGAGAGGCCATGGCATCAATATTGGACATAAGGAGAGCAATCATGGGGTCATCTTCATCACGATGTCCCGGTAATTTAGGTTTCTTCCCATAGCAAGACGAGTCCTTTGGTGCATCAACACTTACAGACCGGGAATCATAGTGCATGTCACTTCCATACTTAGACTTAGGAGATTGATGTTGAGACCAACTCCTTGTCTTGTTGGCCATCTCCGCGAAGAGTTCTAGAGCATCTCCGGGAGTGAGCATCCTTAAATCACCTCCGGTGGCTTGGTTGATCATCCTTGTATTCTCAAAATCAAGGGACCTAGCAAAGATGTCCGCCAAGCTCCATTCGACGAAGTTGTGATGAGGACAAGACCGAAGAAGGCTTAGAACCTATTCCAATTCTCAAGGAAGAGTTGTCCCTTGTGTTGTGTGAAGTGGTTGATACGATCTCGGATTGCATCCGTCATATAAGGAGGAAAAAAATCTTTGAGGAAAGCTTCCGCTAGGCCCTCCCATGTGGTGAATGCTCTACTAGGTTGGTTCTCCAACCAAGACTTGGCTCTACCTTTGAGCGAGAAGGGAAAGAGTCAGAGTCGCACACAATTCGGATGAACCTGATCATTCTTCACCGTATCGCATATCTCTAGAAAGTCCTTCAAGTGTCTAGACGGGCACTCTCCATCTATACCATTGAACACCACTCCATTCTGCACCATCTGAATCATATTAGGTTTCAACTCGAAATTTCTAGCATTCACAGGTCTTCGCACGATACTCGAGGCTGCCCCTTCAAGGGTTGGGCGAGCATAATCAGCTAGTGTGCGCCTCGCACCCCTTTGTGATTGATCGTCTTCATTAGTGTGATGTGAATGCTCCGAATGGTTGTCCTCATCTTCGTGGTGAGACATAGTGTAGTGCGAGATGTGATCAACTTCTTCTTCTACAACTATATGAGGTGGGGAAGTACTTGGCGGCTCAATCACTTGTGCAAGTCCTTGGATTCATGCTTAAAGACGAGTTGAACACCTCATGCACTAGTACAAATCACCTGCAAACAAGCACAACAAACACACCCGAGTAATACAACGATGTGGATAAAATAATAAAGAAAGAGCAACAAGGAAGCAAAAAGGAAAAATGGAAGGAAGTGTAAAGATCGGTTCACTAATAATTGATTTCTTAGGAATGAGAGAGTCCCCGACAACGGCACCAAAACTTGATGTGTATTTTTCAACTCATAGCATTCAAGGTCGTATTCCTCGAGGTCCTCTCATAAGCTAATACTCAGACGGTACATGAACGGTCTAAACATTTAAATTGAGATTTGGTTTTAGCGACAAAGACTCAAAATTAAAAGCTAAACAAACAAGTAAAGCAATAGCTTAACAAGGTAAGATGAGGGACAAACAAGAGAGAGTAGGCTAGCTTAGCAAGAGGGTTTCTTCAAGCTCAAAGATCATGAAAGCTGGATTGAAACAAAAGCAATGATGTAAAAACGGATGACCATGCAATTCACTCAAGTAGAATCAACGAACTCTCGCACAGTTGACTCTCTACTCCTAGACCAAATGCACCATACTTTCGCTATGTGAACAAAGGGAATGGAGTGCTTTAACTAGCTCAATGAAATGCTCAACACTTGATCTCTACGCTAACATCCATCTAACACAAGGTAATGATGCAAGACACTCTCATACCAATCATATAACACTAGTCTAGCAATCAAAAGGGTCTTTCAACCTTCAAATGATAGGAAACTAAATGCACACCAAGTGTTCGACAAAATGTCACCAAGGAAAACAAGCTCAAAATGGTTGCAATTGCATAATCCAATCTCTCAAATCATTCAATTACAATCCAAACCCCTTAGATCAACATCAATCAACCATTCTTATGTATTGAAAGACATAAACAATGTACCAAAAGAACAAGTCAAGCTCTCATGGACAACAAGCACAAGGTCTAGGATCATCATCTTACACAAATGGCTATGAGAAACTCAATCCAAACAATCAATCACCTATCCTAGCTTGATCCATCCCCCACTAAACTAAACCTAAGCTTAGCCTAGCATAACCATGGAAAAAAACTGAAATTGAGTAGAGGAGACCATCCTTATTTCCATGGAGGATCTTGCAACTTGGCTCTTCAAGCTTCAATCCAAGGTATGGCTCCTTCTTTCTAGATGATCTTCACTTAGATCTTAGGTTGAGATGGAGGAGGATGATGGTTGATGATAGGAAGGAGGAAAATCGGCAATTCAAAATTGAGAGAGAGAGTGTCGAGTGTTGTGAAAATAATGAATCACCTCCTAAATTCTGCCAATTACTGCTTTAAATAGTCTGCTGGAAACATCTGAAGTTTTTGGCGAAAACTTCATAAGCTTTCGCCGAAAATCCCTTTGAAAACCACTAGCAGCTCTTCACTTCCTTCATACATTTTTGGTAAAAACTCTGAATGTTTTCGCCGAAAACTTCTTCGCATTTCAGCTTCAGAATTCCGGAATCCTCCTGTTTGCGAAAAGCCGAGAGTTCTCGGCGAGAACTTAGAGTTCTCGCCGAAAACTTCTTCAGAAAAACTGCATTTTCCTCGATTTTGCAACGGCCATATCTCCTCCGTCCTAGCTCCGATTGACCTCCCGTTTGATCCTAAATGCTCCTTGTCACTAGTACTTCAACGCCAAATCCTGAAAATGCAAAGAAAACAACTCCAATAGACACGGAATTGGCCTCAAAGTGGCAACTGGACAACAAATAGACATTTTGCATGAAACTTCAATAAAAGCATATAAGTCATGGCATTTTGAGATCAAAACGGGAGATTCTTAGACTAAACACAGGCCTAAAAATGCATGGAAAATAGTCACATTAGCGGATAAGCCTCTCGGATTGCACGGGGAAGTAGGAGCTCATCTCTGCTGATGTGGTGACGGTCCTTCTCTGGCGAGTTTAGCGAAAACACATTGTATTATAGGGAACGCATTGGTGAGTGGCAATTAGCCTTAGTTTCTGTTACGAAGTGTTCGTTGGGAACCCACGACATTTTACGGCTCACTTTGGTGCATTGGAGTTACACTTTCCTTAACTAAATATGACTTCATATATAACTTGTTACATTTTATAGAATGCCTAGGTACGTGGGAGTTATGTTTCCCTCTAGAAAAAGAGAGTGTTCATGGCATGTTAGGGAATGCCTTTTGTTCATGGGACTTACGTTTCCCTACGGTGAAGGGGAGTTTAGTGGAAACACGTTGTATTACAGGGAACTCATTGGTATGTGGCAATTAGCCTTACTTTCTGTTACGAAGTGTTTATTGGAACCAACGACATTGTACGGACCGTTTTGGTGCATTGGAGTTACACTTTCCTATATTGAAGACAACTTCACATAGAACTTGTTACTTTTACATAACAACTTGGTATGTGGGAGTTTTGTTTCCATGTAGATAAAGAGATAGTTCATAGCATATTAGGGAATGCCCTTGTTCATGGGACTTATGTTTCCCTACGTGAAGGGCAGTTTAGCTGTAACACGCTGTATTTTAGGGAATATATTGGTGAGTGGCAATTAGCCATAATTTCTATTTTGAAGTGTTCATTGAGAACCTACGACATTTTACGGATAGTTTTAGTGCATCGGAGTTACACTTTCCTAAGTTAAACAAGACTTCACATAGAACTTATTACATTTTACGGAATGCATTGGTAGGTGGGAGTAAAGTTTCCCCCTAGAAAAAGAGAGTGTTCATGGCATGTTAGGGAATGCCTTTGTTCATTGGACTTATGCTTCCCTACGGTGAAGGGGAGTTTAGCGGAAACAAGTTGTATTATAGGGAACTCATTGGTATGTGGCAATTAGCCTTACTTTCCATTACGAAGTGTTCATTGGGAAACAACAACATTGTACGGACCGTTTTGGTGCATTGGGGTTACTCTTTCCTGTATTGAAGACAACTTCACATAGAACTCGTTATATTTACCTAACGACTTGGTATGTGGGAGTTTTTTTCCATCTGGATAAGGATATAGTTCATAGCATATTTGGGAATGGCCTTGTTCATGGGACTTACGTTTCCCTACGTGAAGGGGAGTTTAGCGGAAAAACATTGTATTATAGGGAACTCATTGGTGAGTGGCAATTAGCCTTAGTTTCTGTTACGAAGTGTTCGTTGGGAACCCATGACATTTTACAGATCGCTTTGGTGCATTGGAGTTACACTTTCCTAAACTAAATATGACTTCATATATAACTTGTTACATTTTATGGAACGCCTTGGTACGTGGGAGTTATGTTTCCCTCTAGAAAAAGAGAGTGTTCATGGCATGTTAGGGAATGCCTTTTGTTCATGGGACTTACTTTTCTCTACGGTGAAGGGGAGTTTAGGGGGAACACGTTGTATTACAGGAAACTCATTGGTATGTGGCAATTAGCCTTACTTTCTGTTACAAAGTGTTCATTGGAACCAACGACATTGTACGGACCGTTTTGGTGCATTGGAGTTACACTTTCCTATATTGAAGACAACTTCACATAGAACTTGTTACTTTTACATAACAACTTGGTATGTGGGAGTTTTGTTTCCATGTAGATAAAGAGATAGTTCATAGCATATTAGGGAATGCCCTTGTTCATGGGACTTATGTTTCCCTACGTGAAGGGCAGTTTAGCTGTAACACGTTGTATTTTAGGGAACACATTGGTGAGTGGCAATTAGCCATAATTTCTATTTTGAAGTGTTCATTGAGAACCTACGACATTTTACGGATAGTTTTAGTGCATCTAAGTTACACTTTCCTAAGTTAAACAAGACTTCACATAGAACTTATTACATTTTACGGAATGCATTGGTAGGTTGGAGTAAAGTTTCCCCCTAGAAAAAGAGAGTGTTCATGGCATGTTAGGGAATGCCTTTGTTCATGGGACTTATACTTCCCGACGGTGAAGGGTAGTTTAGTGGAAACAAGTTGTATTATAGGGAACTCATTGGTATGTGGCAATTAGCCTTACTTTCTATTACGAAGTGTTCATTGGGAAACAACGACATTGTACGGACCGTTTTGGTGCATTGGGGTTACTCTTTCCTATATTGAAGACAACTTCACATAGAACTCGTTATATTTACCTAACGACTTGGTATGTGGGAGTTTTTTTCCATCTGGATAAGGATATAGTTCATAGCATATTTGGGAATGGCCTTGTTCATGGGACTTACATTTCCCTACGTGAAGGGGAGTTTAGCGGAAACACGTTGTATTATAGGGAACTCATTGGTGAGTGGCAATTAGCCTTAGTTTCTGTTACGAAGTGTTCGTTGGGAACCCATGACATTTTACAGATCGCTTTGGTGCATTGGAGTTACACTTTCCTAAACTAAATATGACTTCATATATAACTTGTTACATTTTATGGAACGCCTTGGTACGTGGGAGTTATGTTTCCCTCTAGAAAAAGAGAGTGTTCATGGCATGTTAGGGAATGCCTTTGTTCATAGGACCTACGTTTCCCTACGGTGAAGGGGAGTTTAGGGGGAACACGTTGTATTACAGGGAACTCATTGGTATGTGGCAATTAGCCTTACTTTATGTTACGAAGTGTCCATTGGAAACAAACGGCATTGTACAGACCGTTTTGGTGCATTGGAGTTACACTTTCCTATGTTGAAGACAACTTCACATAGAACTTGTTACTTTTACGTAACGACTTGGTATTTGGGAGTTTTATTTCCATGTAGATAAAGAGATAGTTCATAGCATATTAGGGAATGCCCTTGTTCATGGGACTTATGTTTCCCTACGTGAAGGGCAGTTTAGCTTAAACATGTTGTATTTTAGGGAACTCATTAGTGAGTGGCAATTTGCCTTAATTTCTATTTTGAAGTGTTCATTGAGAACCTATGACATTTTACAGATAGTTTTAGTGCATTGGAGTTACACTTTCCTAAATTAAACAAGACTTCACATAGAACTTATTACATTTTACGAAAGCATTGGTAGGTGGGAGTTATGTTTCCCTCTAGAAAAAGAGAGTGTTCATGGCATGTTAGGGAATGCCTTTGTTCATGGACTTACGTTTCCCTACGGTGAAGGGGAGTTTAGTGGAAACACGTTGTATTACAGGGAACTCATTGGTATGTGGCAATTAGCCTTACTTTATATTACGAAGTGTTCATTGGAACCAATGACATTGTACGGACCGTTTTGGTGGATTGGAGTTACACTTTCCTATATTGAAGACAACATCACATAGAACTTGTTACTTTTACGTAACAACTTGGTATGTGGGAGTTTTGTTTCCAAGCAGATAAAGAGATAGTTCATAGCATATTAGGGAATGCCCTTGTTCATGGTTCTCTGTTTCCCTACGTGAAGGGCAGTTTAGCTGTAACACGTTGTATTTTAGGGAACTCATTGGTGAGTGGCAATTAGCCATAATTTCTATTTTGAAGTGTTCATTGAGAACCTACGACATTTTACGGATAGTTTTAGTGCATCTAAGTTACACTTTCCTAAGTTAAACAAGACTTCACATAGAACTTATTACATTTTATGGAATGCATTGGTAGGTTGGAGTAAAGTTTCCCCTAGAAAAAGAGAGTGTTCATGGCATGTTAGGGAATGCCTTTGTTCATTGGACTTATGCTTCCCTACGGTGAAGGGGAGTTTAGCGGAAACAAGTTGTATTATAGGGAACTCATTGGTATGTGGCAATTAGCCTTACTTTCTATTACGAAGTGTTCATTGGGAAACAACGACATTGTACGGACCGTTTTGGTGCATTGGGGTTACTCTTTCCTATATTGAAGACAACTTCACATAGAACTCGTTATATTTACCTAACGACTTGGTATGTGGGAGTTTTTTTCCATCTGGATAAGGATATAGTTCATAGCATATTTGGGAATGGCCTTGTTCATGGGACTTACGTTTCCCTACGTGAAGGGGAGTTTAGCGGAAACACGTTGTATTATAGGGAACTCATTGGTGAGTGGCAATTAGCCTTAGTTTCTGTTACGAAGTGTTCATTGGGAACCCATGACATTTTACAGATCGCTTTGGTGCATTGGAGTTACACTTTCCTAAACTAAATATGACTTCATATATAACTTGTTACATTTTATGGAACGCCTTGGTACGTGGGAGTTATGTTTCCCTCTAGAAAAAGAGAGTGTTCATGGCATGTTAGGGAATGCCTTTTGTTCATGGGACTTACTTTTCTCTACGGTGAAGGGGAGTTTAGGGGAACACGTTGTATT